>LZPO01076180.1:0-13961 GCA_001675575.1 Neotoma lepida
GAGAGAAGACTCAGCCTTCCAGAGAACCCAGGTTCAGTTCCTAGCACCCAGGTTGGGTGGCTCACAGCAATATGCAACTCCAATTCTAAGGGATCCAATGCACTCTTCTGGCCTCCTTGGGCACACATATGGTGCACATAAATTCATGCAGGCACACCTTAATTAAAAATACATATGTTTTTAAAAATTAATTAAATGAATTTTTTTAAAAATACACCAATGTCATTGAGTAGAGAAAGAATATTTTTTCAAAAAGTTNTCCAAGTTCAGAAAGATAGAGCAATCTATCATTCCATGCTAGATCTTAATCTCACATTGCATACAAATACATACAAATCTATTCAAAAGGGATCCTACACCTAAATGTTAGTCCAAGCACTATAAACTCTTAAAATAGAAATGCAAATCATTGTGGTTCCTTAATTTGGTGATGATTTCTTACACGTGACACTGAAAATACAAGCAACACAGCAACATGAGAACAAGTGGAGATACTAAAAACATCGGTGTCTCAGAGGAAACCTTCACAGAAGCTAACATAATCCACAGAATGGGAAAAATACTTGTAATATCTGATAAGAGGCTATAGAGAAGGCTCAACAGTTAAATGCACTTGCTGTTCTTGTAGAGGATCCAGGTTCAGTTCCCAGCACCCCACATGGTGGCTCATGATCATCCATATCTCCTGTTTCAAGAGATCCAACTGATGCCCTTCTGACCTCTGCAGGCATCAGGCATGAACAAGATTCACACACATACATTTGGGGACAACACTCAAACTCATAAAATAAATCTTTTTAAAAAACCCTGCAGAAAGAATCTTAAAATTTAACAATAAAACACTCTTGGTTTTTAAATGGATGCAAGATTCAAACAGGCATTTCTCCAAAGTGTCAGCATCATTAATCCTTAGGGAAACTGCCCATCCAAGTCACATTGTGGTGTCCATGCATACATATGCAGACAGCCATAACCAAACAGGCAGTTAATGCCAAGTGCCAACAAGGATACAACTGTGGCTTCTTCACACTCTGATGGTGAGGATATAAAAGCTCAGCTCCTTTGGTAAGCAGTTTAACAGTTTTTTAAAATGCTAAGAACACAGCAAATATGTGGCCCAGCCTACTCTTGGGAGAAATGAAAACAGGTCTTCAAATAACTTGTATACCAAGAAAGTTAATGGCATTATGAAGAACAGTCAAAGGGTAGAAGCAAGCCAAATGCTCATTGGTTGATGAATGGATGAGCAAACTGTGCTGTACTCACACAACAGAATATTAATTGGTCATTAAAAGGAAAGGAGTAGTGATAGACACCAGAGCATGGGAGAACCTTGAAACACACTGCCCTAAGTGAAAGGAGACATCCCCAAAGCCTAGCTTTAAATAAAGCATCAAGCTGGGTAAACCTAGAGAAAGGGGACTGCTAGAGGCATGGGCTTTCCTCTGGGGAGGATAATAATACACAAAGTTTAAATAATGGTGATGGTTGCAGAAGACAGACTGTATGCAAACCACAAACTTGTACATTTGGAAATTTAAGGATGATATCCCATCAGGTAAATTGCATCTCATTAAAGCTAGTCCTGAGGAAACATCTCACTGATTTGCTTCCCATTTGCTTAAAAAGACTCCTTCCTACTTTTCTCATGTCCATGAGGAGGAATGGAGTCACATGATCAGCACGACTGACTCTACTCTCAAGTGGAGTGATTCTGTTCCCACCTTTCTGTCTTGGGATATCTGGCCATATCTGGAGACATTTTGGTTGACATGACAAGCAAGGAAGGAGGTGCTACTGGTATCTGGTGTGTGGAACCCAGGGATAGGGCTCAGTATCCTGCAGTGGACAGGACAGGCAGCCCATCATGACAGGTATCAAGTGTCAACACTGGTAAGGTGGGGGCCCCCAAGGGAAATCTGCTCAGCGCTGGGTGAACTAGGTGGCTAGTTCCACAAGCATCTAGTCAAGACTGAACTCCAGCAGAGGACACAGAGGGCCTAACACTCTAAAGCGAGTGTCCTTTCTGTTGGAGTCTCCATGGTCCCTCAAGCCTGGGCAATAGCCTGAATGTGACACACAGAAAGGAGTAAGATCGCCTGTCTGGTGCCATATTTTTGTCTACAGAGATAATTTAAGTGGGACTTCCTGAGAGTTTTGACCTCATTGTCTTATCTCTTAGGACTATGGGGCTCTTGAAGCCAGTCCCCCAAGAAGACCTGCTTAATGGCCACCTCCCTAAAAAGCAGTAGGCTCGGTGGATCTGAGCAGGTGATGTCTGGCTAACTGCATGACAATGAGTTATAACTCTGGGTTACAGCTGAGCTGTGGCCTCCGGTACCTAGGCCATGTGATTACAGGAAACTACTCCAGAGTGACCATCTGTGGCCCAGTGGGCTGGGCTGAGCTGGAATCTCAGTCAAGTGAGAAAGGTGGAGTCTTAGTTAGGGTTTCTATTGCTGTGAAGAGACATCACGACCACAGCAACTCTTACAAAGAAAACATTTAATTGGGGTGGCTTGCTTACAGATTAAGAGATTCAATCCATTATCAACATGATGGGGAGCATGGTGGTGTGTAGGCAGATGTGCTAGCTGAGAGTCCTACATCTTGCAGGTAACAGGAAGTTGACTGAGACACTGGGTGGTATCCTGAGCATAAGATACTTCAAAGCCCACCCTCACAGTGACACACTTCCTCCAACAAGGCCATACCCACTCCAACGAAGCCACACCTCCTAATAGTGCCACTCCCTGTAAGATTATGGGGGTTAATTACATTCAAACTACCACAGGTGGATTGGCTGGAATATGTGTTTCACAAAGCACCTGTCTAGACCTCCTGACCACATGCAATATTCATGAGGGAATGAAGGCCAGCCATAAGTTCCTGCTCCCTGCTATATCCTTAACATTCTCCAGAATCCAGCCTTTCCCACTGCCCATTTCCCCCGTTGAGGAGATCTGAGCAGTGTGTCCCTGTCAGCTCCCCGTCCTGCCCATCCCCTCAGCTCAGTGACCTCCCTCTTTGCTCTGGTTCCTCTCTATCTTCCATCCCTAACTCTCCAGGGTGTTTGATAAATATTATTCTAATTCTGAAATGTGTGATCCCGGTCTCACCTAATTAATTTGGATATGCCAGAAGAAATGGGTTAAGGCCTGAGCTACTTTCTAACCAGAGGAAAGAAACCTGGTCACTGAGGAACAACTGAGGAGGCTTTGTGAGAGTGGGCAGCAANTTTCAGGGGTAGTGGGTACCAAGCAAATGGGGGAGCAAAACAAGAGAGAAGAAACAGGCCAGTAAAGAGAGAAAACAGGAGTGAGAGCCAGAGGAAAGTGGAATAAGGAAGGGGAGGGGAAAGGGAGTGGGGGAGAGGAAGAAGAGACCCAGACCGGAAGCCAGAAAAGGAAAGAGGAGACAGAGAGAGAATCCAGTAGAAAAGGCAGGAGAGAAAATGAGAACCAGAGAGAGGAAGGGAAATCAAGAGAAAGCCATTCAGAGCNGCTTCCTGCTCTCTCCAGCTGGGCCTACTAATTTAGCAAATGCCAGGTGATATCTGGGCATGCAGAAACAATTAGCAAATGAGTGATCTGGGTCAAGACCGGTTTATTTATTTGCTTAAAATCTCGGGTAATGTTGTCAATGGTCTCAAGGAAATGTGAATCAAAAGCTTTTCCAAAAACATATTCAGAGGCAGGAGAATGAACTAGGGGAGACACTAGAGAAAAAGAAACTGAGGAGAGACACAGAGAGCTGGCCATGGGAAGGAGCAANGGCAAGGCTCCACTCCATCAGGAACCTGGTGCCCCATCATAGGTGAGGACAACAAATGCACCTAATTTAGGAAATTGGGGCACATCTTCACCCCAGCCCTCTTCCCTGACCATCATACTGGCTGCACTATCTAACTTATCAAGCCAAGGAACTCTTGCCTGAAAAATCTGTTCGTTTGTCGATTTCACTGTTCCCTCTTTTTTGACAGTTTCCTGTAGTTCATGCTTCATGGGAGAGTGTCAATTAATTGGGAAACAAACCCACTTCTGACCACTCAGGCCAGGAAACGTGGGCCCTCCTCAGTCCAGGGCATTGCACTTAGTCATCAGGATGGTGGGAGTGCCATCTTACCTTTGAATAGCACTTAATCTCTGAGTGTGCTTTCCTGCCTAGCCCCCCTGCCTTTGCTTCTAGTACTGTGACCTTTACAGCTAAGGTACCATGATTTTTACTGAGGATTTAAGACTCGGACTTAGATCAGCACTCAAACAAGATGGAACAGAAATTCGAAGTCCGGCTTCTGATATGAACCTGGGAGTCTTTCGGTGTGCAGAGACTATCTCTCACATGGTCTCACTTTCCTCTTCAATGATTCCTTCTGTTCTCGACCCAGATAGGCCTGTGTCCTACTTCGCCTTTGATTTTGTTTTGTTTTGTTTTGTTTTTTCTTTTATTTTAGTTCTGTGATAAACACCATGACCCAAAAGCAACTTGAGGAGGAAAGGGTTTATTTGGCTTATATTCCAATCACAGTCCATCATTGAGGAAAGTCAGGGCAAGAACCTGGATGCAGGAAGTGAAGTAGAGGCCGTGGAAGAATGCTGCTTACTGGCTTGCTCCCCATAGCTTTCTCAGCTTGTTTTCTTATATAACCCAGGACCACCTGCCCAAAGGTGACAACGTCCAGAGTGGGCTGGGCCCTCCCACATCAATCATTGGTCAAGAGGATGCTCTCAAAGGTTTGCCTGCAAGCCAATCAGATGAAGGCATTTTTTTTCAACTGAAGTTCCCTCATCCCAGATGACTCTAGGCTTGTTAAGTTGATAAAAACTAACCACTATGGCCTGATGATTTAGCAAATGCCAGGTGATATGTGAGCATGCAGAAGCAATTAGTAAGTGACTTGGTTAAGACCAGTTATTCACTAGCTTAAATATCTACTGTACACACTTATCCATCCATTCATTCCACCCACTCACCTATCCATTGGTCTATCCATCCATCTCCCATCCATACACCCAACCATTCATCCATGTACCCATCTATCCTTTGTCTGACTCATCTACCTATCCATCCACTGCATTCATTCACCCCCTCATCTATCTACCCACCTATCTATGCATCCATTCACTAACACACACATTCATTCCCATTCTCCCATCGATCCACTCTTCCTTCCTTCTAGCCTCTTAATCACAGTTTTTCCCTCTTATGTCCCTATCATGGTCTCTGAACAATAGAGCTTTAGAGAGTATTCAATCTTTAGTTGAAAAATCTAGCTAGACTGCTGACCTCAGTTGCAGCTCAGCCACTCAGGTCTATTTGTCACTGTGACTCATTAACACCAGCAACTTTGAACACCACAGATTTTAGGAGTTAATCTTTTGGTCAAATGAAAATCCTAAATAGTTACCACTATACTCCATTAGATCCCTACTCTGCATGAGGCCAGAGTGGGGAACTGAACACTGCTTTGCTCAGCTCTGGTCTCCTGGCCTTCATGAATGCCCAAGTTTGAAAGCAAATGTGGCAAAGGAACACAAAATGAAACTTTAGATTTTTCTGCCTAAGTTTTCACTCATCACGCAGATAGACGGTCCAACCCGGGTCTCATTGAAGTAAGTGGGAACCTGGGACCCCTTAGCTCACCTTGTAAGGCTCTGTCTTTGGTCTAGTAATAACCTGTTCATGGGGACCCCAGAAATAACCCATGTGGACTTTGGTAGCAGCCTCAGCCACATAAATGCTTCAAAAAGAAGAAATACACTCAGTCTAGAAAGTTGTTCCATACCAAGAACAAGACCAGTTGGATGGTCAGACCCCAGCCATGCCCTTTCTCCTTTGGGGAGGGAATGGAAAGGAACTGATGATACTGGGTAGGTATTATAATAGGCCAAAGGGATGGACTTGTCCACGAATAAACTATTGCAGCTGATGTTCTTAGTCCCGGGGACTAATGAGAACATTCCTCTCTTTCTGAANAAATTTCTCATGACATCCTTGCCTTATTGTGTATCTTAAATATAATTAGTTCTTTTCTCTTGCCACTGAGAATTTGGGTTCTTGGTGAGAGGGGCCATTGGCCTCCCTTTTGTCCCTCTTTGCAGAGAAAGCAAAGTAAAATGTACAGTTTAGGAAAGGGAAATGTTTCTTAAAACTGCAAAGCAGTTCATGGAAGTTGGTTTTGGTTTTTCCCTGTAAATCTCTGATAGCTGCTTCTTTTACATTTCCTTAGAAGTGAAGTATAGATGCTCTATTCTAGCTAGGTGAAGGATTCCAGTTATCTGAGTTCCAGATAACTGAGTTCTTGCTGGCACTGAGCTTGAGGACAAGCCGGCGTCCTCTTTGACCTCTCCTTTGCCACTCTCTTCTGGACAGTCGGAATGTTTTTATCCTCCAAAATCTGCAGTCAGGACAACTGAAATGAACGTATTTTTAATAACCTCGGACCAAGGAGAATGGCTTAATTTATTTCTCCCTATTCCCAGTTCTCTCACAGTCCACTTGAAAAACACAGCTGCTGGCTTTGTGTGTGCACAAGACCGCTCTCCTCACACAGAGGCGCAGAATGGATGTGGGGATCTCATTTGTTGGTTAACAATGTCTATGCATCTGCATTGAGCTGTTCTGCAGGTCTGAGTTGTCCCCAGCACAATTGGAATTCATCACGGCCAGTAAACATCTCTGCAAGGAAAGGGCAGCCTGCTTGTTCCGTTTTTCAAGTAAGCAGGGCTAGTTGCTGCTGCCCGATGTATGCCTGTCCTGAGGCTAATGATAGGCGACCAGCCAAGAGTCTACAGCATCTGTACCCCACTCATTCCCAACAGCATCCTCTCCATGCACTTCCTCCAGACCCCAGGAAACATATGCAAATTTACCCATGTCTAAGAAATGCAGAAGAATCAAGCCCAAACAGACTTTCCAGCAATCTTTGGGTGATTTGAGAATGAATCAGATTTGAATGTGTCAAGTTTTGCTACTGGCTAATTGAAAGTGGGGGAAAAAAACTGTTACCAAGACGTGTTAGCAGAACCACACAGCTAACCACGTGACGGGTGAGTTTATGAAAGCTCCTTCATAGAAGGTGTAGATTTATGGTAAAGTTGGTCAGTTTGGGTTGATTTTGATGTTCTCTTTGTTTTGTTTTGCTTTTGCTTTTGCTGTTGGCGCAGACCTCAGTCTCTAGGTGAGCAAACACAGGACAGCACAACCTGGGGACCAAATACTAGGATTCTGAACTCAGGGGCCTAAGTTGGGATTCTGGCAATTTTGATACAATGGTGGTCATTAGCCAGCTACTCACACTCCCATGGCTCTGTTTTCTCATTTAAAAATTAAACCAGAATAATAAGGCCAAAAATATAGATAATTGTCTACCTCTTAGGGTTATCATGAAGATTAAATTCATTAATATTTGTGAAACATTTATAATAGAATCTGGTGCCTAGGAAGCACTAAATAAATATTTGACTGAATAAATCTTAAATGGGCTCAGCCCACAGAAACACAACCATAGCCCAGGTGGAAGAGGGAAATCGTGGGGACTGACTCAATAAAGCTGACATAACAAAACTCTTAAATCACATAGTCTAGCCATGGCCATCATCATCCTGGGAGGACTCACCCACAGACCCCACTTACCACCACATCCTAACGATAAGATGTCTATCTGCTCACATACCAGTTGTTTTTGAGCCCTGCACTTGGACCTGGAGAGGCAGGTACAAAGAAAGTGTGTGTTCCTTCATACTAGGCCATTACAGATCACGTTTTGCCCGTCAACACAAGGAAGTATCAAGATAAAGGCCCATAGAGAGGTAAAGGATCCACAATAGGAGCACATCCATGGATTTCTTTGAGGGCTTGGGTGAACAATCACCTCAACCTGACTAAGGAAACATTGTCTATAAAGTATTGTTAGGCTCTTATTCTTCTCTCTTTTTCTTCCTTTTTGCTTCTCTCTAGCCATCTTTTCCTTCTTTAAGATAAGCATTATCAGCATCTCCATGGTCAAGTAAATCATAATCATGTAAATCCTGTTCAGTCAGTCACTCGGTAGCTTTCATTATGCTGGGTACTGTTCCAGTTTGACCAAATGAGGCTGACACTTCCTGCTCAGCCGTATTGATGGGACCTGCAACCAAGAAAAGTTACTTCCTTGCAACCAGCTTTCCTAAAGAGCCCTTTGGATCTTTAAGCTGTTTGAGTGACTGGGCTCCATGTGTGGTTGGTAGCCATTAGGTAGACAGCCTCTGCATAGCCAGAGAGACTAGAAGTCAAGTCCTATGGGAAGACATATATGGTTATCAATTCAAATGATGGATCCTGAAGAGGGGATGAAGAGGCCTTGACTGCTATCCTTGAGGAGATGTTTTGCAGTCTTGTGAACATGAGGAATCAGTTTGGGTTCGCCAATATCAACTCAAAATGCATCCTAACAGTAGACCAGACTGTCTGCCGAGTAGATGAATGAATGGACACTTACAACCCAAGAGGAGAGGAGATGATGTCCAGAAGGACGGGACCAAAGAGACATTATAAGTCCTTTTCTGCCAAGAGGATCTATAAGAGAAACATGCTAAAAGCAAAGCATCCTTATNAGGCCATTTGCAGAGGACATCCTTGTCCTTAGACAAGGACTGTAAGATAAGAATACAGGAATGTATAAGGAAAAGTGCATTCTCTTCTACCCCTAAGGATGCTGCTCTTTCAGGTGAAGATGTCCCTTGTTGTCCTGACTTTCCAGGCNTACTGGGGTCAGAATGGGCCAGAGAAGCCCATATCACAACAATATATTCACCCATATTCTACATCTCAGCTAATAGACCAGAGGGGCTAAGGGACTCACTGAAGATCATGGAGACAGAAAGTGACAGAAGCGGCTTGCTATCTCGACATTCAGAAAATGCTCCAAGGCAAGAAAAGATGGATGACAACTTCCAAAAGTAGGAGGAAAGAGCTTTGTTATCTGTCCCTTGAGAGCACATAAGCAGATGAAGGGGAGGATGTCAAAGTCCTTTTTCTAGGGTGCCTGCTAACTGCTTCTGGTCATTCTTACAGGAGGTGTGATGCTGCCTCCTCTTAACAGTGGTGTTGGAACAGGGATTTATGCATGAGTTCCTTAGGCCACTGAGCAAGACCCTCAACGGGAACAAAGGCAAATCTCACCGTCTTCTGTTCCCCAGAAGTAGGGCAAGCTGTCTGAAGTTGGTCTCTGGACCCCTTTCTTCTCAGGGCCAGCTGGCTATCCTGCACTATGACATCATAATACTACTTCTCAAAGCCGAAAGAGTCGTGGATTCTAAAAACATAGGAAAATGAAATGAGAAAAGAAAGAAGGATAAGGGAAATTGGATATAGTTTCCAGAGGGAATTCAAAAGACATTTTGAAGGGAGTTTGGCAACACTCATTCTAAAGCAGCTGGGGTAGGTTAATCCCAATTGGTGAAACAAGAATTACAGAACATATTCAGGAAATAACTGCATGTGTGCACACACACCTGGGCACAATACTGCGAGTTCAACCAAGGCTTCATGCATGGTAGGCACATACTCTGTTCCTAGCCATCTTTTCCTTTTTATTTAGAAATAGGATCTCACCAAACTGCCCAAACCCACTCTATAGTCCAGGTAGGCCTTGAACTAATGGCTTTCCTGCTCCAGCTTCCAGAATAGCTGAAAACAGTCCTAAGGTACCAGACTCAGCCAGAAAATAACACTTTACTGTTCCTTGTGCCACTGCAAGGTTTTAAACGAACTTTAAAAATAATGAAATAAAACAAAAATTCATCTTTGGAAGCTATTTTATTGAATAGATATGAGAGATTGGTCATTAGCATGCCGACTGCCTACCTGGCCTGCTCAGAGACAATCTGTCCTTCTCCATGGTGGCAGTGTATGGGCCCCGCACAATCCTTGCAGCCTTGTCTGAGCTATTAATCTGTTCAGCGTAGCTTTTTGTCAGACAGAGGAAAGAAAAGAAAAAACCAACTTTGTCCAGGTCCAATTTGAGTAAATTTTGAATTTAGTGGCATCAGAATCGATGCAATTTAATGAAGTCACAGCTGGATGAATTCAAGAAGAAAGGCTGGAGGAGGAAGGGCTTGGAAAGACAAGACAGAAGTGACCAGGAATCAAGAGCTGTGCAGATGGGAAAGCAGTAGTGGTAGGGGAGACAGGGCAAGTAACAAGAAGATACATTTTAATGATGTGACTTGAAAGGGAGGAGAGAAACACAATAGCTTCTTTGCAAATGCTCCAGGGTGCAGAGGAGAGGCACTCACTGCAAGGACATGGGTCCTGAGTCTGAAGCTGGCTGTGTACCATCTAAACACAAATGACCTGTGCTGGTCCCCCAAGCCTGTGAGCTGTCACTCCCAGGAAACTTCAGGCAGATTTCTTTACACGAAGTAGTAGTAAGTCAGAGATAGCTGACTAGGAACATAGCAGGAGGGCAGTGCTCCAGAGTCTTCCTCNTGTTCTGAAGCAGCATCAGCATCTGGACTACTATCCTGCCAATCATTCCATGGAGGTGGCTTGATATGAGCTTTGCTCATCCTCCAAAAGAGCTGCCTAAATACCAGTGTGAGGTCCCAACTCTCTCCTGCTGAAATCTGACCCTGATTCCAGAACTGGGGAGAAATAAAAACCAAAACACTTCCCAACAACTGCCTGTTCCCCACCCTTCCACCCCTAGACCCATCTGTAAACCCCAACAAAGGTCTTCAGTCCCAGGCCCTAGGAAAGGAGGTTGTAAGGGATCAAGAAGGCACTCTCAGATTTCACTTAATTAATAGCCCATCCCAGGGCCTAAGTTCCTCCCCAGGGAGCAGCTGGAGTGCAGGAAGAGGGAAAAGAGTGGAAACCACACTTCCCAGAAGAGGACATTTGGCTAAGAGAACAACCAATATGTCCAGAGGACAGGTGTCCTGAGTAATGAGACTTTAATGCAGAAGCTAATGGGAACAGGACATGAAACCAAATGCCAGAAAAGCAAGGAATAATGAGCACGTTTGAGGAGGCTACAGGAAGCAAAGACTCTTCTACCAACGTCAGGGCACAGATCCAAGGTTCTAGCCACCCAGAGCCTTGCTGGAGCTTTAGCTCCCAGGGCCCTGGAAATGGGAACAGTGGCTTTAGGCAAGGAGGATCCCGGGAGGGCAAAGATCTGGAAGGGGGTAAGAAGACTAACAGTGCTCTNCAGAGCTGGGTTNCTGGAGGCTACAGAAACAGCTTCCACAGCCAGTGACTCTGCTCAGGTANCCTTGCTGTGGTCTTGCAGACCAGGCATGTNGGTCCCATGCTGGAGGACACTCAGAGGTAACAGCTGGAGGCCACAGCTGTAGCTGTTAGGGTGTCTCAGGATTTCTTCCTCCACCTGTGCCCTTCAGGGCCGAGGATGCGAGAAGGAAGGAGGTAGAGACCGGGCAAGGGACAGAGCCTTGAGTTAGCACGGCCAGGAGAACAGAAGTGAGAAAGGACAGCCCAAATGGGCATGAGAGAGTTAGCTGCAGCTCTCTCTTGCATGTGCAGCACTGAGTGTTATAAATGGGGGAGGGGGACATGGAGGGACAGTGATAAATGGACCTGTTAGTGAGCTGTGGGTCTCAGTAATTAAAACTGGGGATGCCCTGAGGTCCATCCTCTCCCTAGACTAGCTCCTCTCCCCTCTCAGAGGCTGTGACTCATGCACAATTGCCCAGGGCTTCTTTCTAAACCATACAGGGGTTTGCGTTCTTTTTGTTTTCCCCTCAATGAACTTCAATGTTTCATCTTGCTTCTTATAACTTCTTTGTATGCCTTCATCTCAGCCCACAGCGCCCACGCTTGAAAACAAAACCCTCTCACTGTCCTGGGCACATCTGTACCCCATGTGTAGTCTAAGTGGGAGTGTTACCATGTTACCAGCTCTGAATGAGAGGTCATTGATCCTCTTGTCCTTTATGGTAACAAGTTGTCCCAGGCACAAACTGGAGTGGGGGTGGTGGTACAAGGACTGCTTTCTTAAGCATTTCCGGTATCACTGACTGTCAGGAAGGTGAAATACAGCTACTTTTCTAGACTCTAAGAGAAGATAGAGATGGGCAACATAGTGGCAGCATGGCCTTGGGCAAGTCATTATGCCTCTGAGTAGGTTTCCTCATCTGTAAAATATGCCTCTCTATACCCTGTGGGCTGACAGGGGACGGGGGGGAGGTGGCACGCAGTTAGACTTGGCTTGGTAAATGCAGAACAGGGCTCCTGGTGCCGAACAAGTTCTCAAGGCCAGATACTATTGCTTACAACCTCATCCAGCTGAAACCTCAGGGCTTCATAGTTTTCCTGAGTTTCACAGANGATGGAAGAACGTAAGTTCCTCACAGGAAGAACTCCTACCTTTTGATACCCACTGCCCAAATTCATAGTGGAACAGGCTCCTTCCAAGANTGTTTAAAAGTGTCCTCTACGTGTGTTGGAGGGACCATGGGACCACACNAGTGCTCAGCCCCGCCCCTTCCCCTAACTCTTGACTGAGATTGGTTGAAAGTACCCATCTGCGACAGCATAGCCATGACTGTCCCTAGCTGCCCAGACTATACTGGGTGACTCCCTACCCTTTGCTCTTTACTCAGCCCACTCTTGCCCCAACCAATCCCATCCCATAAATATGAATTGGGGGCATGGGAAGAAGGCAGGTATGATAAATGGTTGTTACGAATCTTCCAGAAATGCTATGGTAGCCTCAGCTCTACGGGTCTGCAGATATTCATGGCAGTCTGACTCAAGAAGTAACTCCATCTGAATACAGAACTGCAGAGGCGGTGGCCCTGTGATAGAGGGCGGAGGGCGGTGAACAGGGGCTCTGATCCCAGGCTTCCTCTCTGCATGCATTCCAAAGAAACTGGGTCCCTTTACCCTCAGTATCAAAGCAGGAAGCTAAATTGAGCGATCTGTCTACTATTTTATGCAGAAATGTGGGACATTCTTTTTTCCGCCCTCTTTGGGCAGTTATCTGAAATGTTTGATGCATATTCAACTCNTTTCTCTTGTCTTCTTTCCCAACTATCCCACAGCTTGCCCAGCACACTGCTGTCACGTGACACTGGTCTTGCCTAAGAGGTACTTATCTTCCCATGTGAGGAGCAGCCCTGTCCACATGGTCCTAGTGGGTGAGGGGCTCTCCTCTTCTCTGGTCCTGCCTCTCAAGACCGTAGAGATGTCCCTCCTAGCAGCTCTCATTAGGGAAGGCACTGTAGCTTCCCACCACCTTGTCCATTCATTAGCCTTACTCATGACTTNTTACTGCTTAAAGGAACCAGCTCTCCCTGGGAGGGTGAAATATGCTATGATTACCGAAAGCCAAAGGGACTGGCTAGAGACTCTCAAAGTATTTCCAAGAGTAGTGCTACGGAGCCATTTGCAGAAGAAGAATCAGCCTGTGGTCTCTCAAGGAGACTGCTTGAGAAGAGAATTCAATATACGCAGACCCTCAGGTTCTTTCAGAGGATCAGGTATAGCAAATGCAAAGTTGCCAAGTGTCATTTAATATAGGGTCATCTCACAGAGTGAGGGAGCCCATCATTGCAAATCTCCAGTGACCCAGAGCTGAGAAAGGGAACAACAGTCAACAGGAATCATGCTTTCAAAGAGGGGGTCTTACATATGCTGGAGCGACCCTGGAGGGTGATTCTGGACACGTGCACACAGACAGACAGACANACACACACACACGCAGAATCTCACTGATATGCTAAGTCTCAACACTCATCTCAACACTCCCCCCCACCTCCAGGTGAGAGCAGAGGCATCCAGAGTCACATTTTTAATTTCATATCTCCACCCACACCGTCATTCAGTGGTTCCTTGCCCTGGTCCACCCTCTTTCAGCATATGCTGTATTTTCCTTTTTCAACAGTCTGCATTACTCACATCTTAGTAGAGGATTTTGCTTAGATCAGGTTATTGCCCTTTAGAAAAGAACGCAGAGA
>LZPO01076180.1:21504-35969 GCA_001675575.1 Neotoma lepida
CCCACCCCTTTACCTTAGCCTGGTCTTTGCGCTGCCAGAAAGCGAGTTGGGGTTTCTGCAAGCCTCTGCCTCTCCCTAGTGGTGATGCTCGCAGTCAAGAGAAGAGGTCAAACCCATTGCTACAGGTTCCTACACTGAGGCCAGGGGTCAAGTGAGTCTCGGGCCACCAAGTGCCCTGAACCTAGGNTCTTTTCTCCTTCATCTCTCATGCAGGAATGAAATAACTACAGCTCTGGGTGACACCTCTAATTACCTCTTTCTCCAACTTTTGTTCAGCGTTGAGACTGAGTTTAAAAGTAAACAAATAAAAATAAAACTACCTGGGTTTTAAAGATTCTTTTGGAAACTCCTGTATCCCTGTGCTGAAATTCCTGTTGTTGCTGCTAGGGAAGACGGGTGGGAATCAGAGGGAGACATTCGCTTGTGACCAGAGTGAGGTAGGCATTCCTGTGACCAGGCTGGCTGAAAGGAGACCGAGTCTGACTTTCCAAGTCGTGTGGCCACCGTGTGTGTCCTTGGAGGAGGTGGGGGATCTGAGAATGAGCAGCAGCCGGCCAAGCTCCTGCCCATGTGTCCTGAGTACTTTGGGGGAAGGCAGGGGACAGATTGTCGGAAGTATGGCAACAGAAATGTCTCTGAAATAGTCCACTCAGTCCTACTCAGGGGGTAATTCAAACAAAAGATCAGCATTCAGGAAGAACTGGCAATAGATGGAGATTGAATCGGAGCTGAAATCCAGATTCCAAGATACAGAGGGCCNTTTTCACCCTGGGATGGGTAGAGAGAGATTAACTCATTCCAGCCGGCTCTTCTAGAAACTCTCCATATGCTGCTCTTTCTCAATCCCCTCCCTCCCTCTTCTTCTTCTTCCTTGGCACTTCCTGTTTCCTCAGCTTCGTCTCTTAATGGTTCTGCTAACAATCACTTTTAGTGCCAGTCCTGCCGTGCACGCTGGTAAGTGCTAGGATAAGGAACAAATAACACGGCCCCTTCTTTAAGGAGTTCATTTACAGAGACAGTCAAATGATTTCTTCATGGCATGTTTGTGTCCACGACAGAGATGGGCACAGCCTATTCTCAGAGCAGGGCATAGGCATCTAGAGTAGCCCAGGAGNAGAGCGGTGAGGGTCAAATACAGTTCTCAGGGTACTCGTGAAATGCATGGTGAAGAATGATTAAGAGTTAGAAAAACAAGCAAGAAGGTAAGGATGCTTCCAGCAGAGGAAACAGGGCAACTGGAAGAAGTGAATTAATACCGGTGGGTGAACCAGGCATATAGTGTGGCAAAACCCTTAGAGGGGCTTCTAAATAGGGCAGCTGGGGGGCACTGTAGGTCCTGTCAAAGAATTTGTATGTACTTCAGCTGCTGGGGAAATACTGGTGAGTTTTAATGGGGGAAGATGCTATCAAATTTATAGGTTTGTTACATCTTCAAGTCTACTGGAGAAGGAAACACTGACTAAACTGGATGCGGGNGAAAGCAATTTAGAAGCTGTGCTTGTAATCCAGGTGCAAAAATGATGGAGCTGTGAAGTGGACATAGGGAGGTGATGCCTGCAATGGAGGTGATGCTCTCATTCAGAAGAGCAGGCTCAAGACAGTCAGCAGTGGTCATGTGGAAGTGTCTTTGAGAGGTCCACCTGAGGTTGCCCCCAGGGTGAGAACAGAAAGCTCAGAGGAAGCAAATAGGCACACATATTTGGTATTCAGGACAGTGTATTTGAAGAAAACAGCACTGTGCCATTGAATCTGAATACTATGTATGGTTTCTAAGCCAGTCTCTTCCTGTTTTCTAGTTTTCCCATCTCTTTCATTGGCCTAGAATTTCCATTTGTGTATCTGGCCACTCCCTCGGAAATAGGCAGAAGATTAAGTTGTTCTCATGAGAGACTCTAACAAGATTTCATCAATGGTAAATAAAGAGAAATTGACTAGGTTTCTCAAGTCAACCTTCCCTCATTGGGGCAAATGTGTTGTCAGTGCCTGTGCTCCTAAATCGTGATGTCAGCAGACTCACAGAAATAGTATTTCAGTAGGCTAGAAGGTGCAAAGTTATTTATTCCAATCCTTGTTGTAATACACACTATTGTTACTGATACCTCCCTCTCCTGTTCACTCTTTGGGGTTGACCAAGTGGCTTACCCTCCATCATGCTCCCCCCGACCCTACCCCACTTCCTCCCTTTTTTTTCAATGTTAGGTTCTTGGCAGTATTGAAACATCCTTTATTTGTGGATTTGACCCATTTAAAAGTTCCAGAGAAGAATAATTTTTCCCCAAACATACACCAACTTTCCAAAGCCCTGAGGCTATGGGGAAAGTGCCCCAATCCTTATTTCTAAAGGGTGTGTTCCAACTGGTCTGAGCCAGCTGTAACAACCACCTTCTCTTTAACAAGGATTGATTAAGAATTCTTATGTGGACTGGAGAGATGGCTCAGCAGTTTAGAGCACTGGCTGCTCTTCCAGAGGACCTGGGTTCAGTTCCCAGCACCCCCATGGCAGCTCACAACTGTCTATAACTCGAGGATTCAACACCCTCACACAGACACACGTACAGGCAAAACACCAATAGAGTAAAAGTAAATAATTAAAAAAGAATGCTTATGTGATCTAGTTCTGGCCAGTGTAAATAAAGGCAATCTTGTAGGCGAAAGTTTGTCCGGTTTCCCCGCCCGGCTCCCATGGCCCGCTTAGACCCAAATAAACACACAGAGGCTTATATCATTTTTAAACTATGGCCCTGGCAGGCTTCTCGCTAGCTAGCTCNTATATCTTAAATTAACCCATTTTATAAATCTATGTCGCCACGTGTTCCACGTGGCTTTACCTGTGTGCAGTTACATGTTGCTTTCTGGGCGGCAGAATGGCGTCTGCCCCAGCTCTGCTTTCGGCTTCTCTTCCCCTAGTTCGAATGTCCCGCCTAACCTTATTCTGCCTCACCATTGGCCAAATAGCCTTATTTATTAACCAATCAGAGCAACACATTTTTAGAAAGACATTCCCATCACAATCTGATGGGGACTGTTTGAGTGAATTTCCTTGCAGTTAAAAGCGGTGATAATTCTACACTTCTGAGTTCTGAGCATGGTTGCTCTGGATGGCAGAAGGTGGGAGTGTGTGATATTCAACTTGATAGTCATTAGTACTGCTTACTGAGTGTCTCTGCTCTGCCCTTCAGGCATGCAGTGGAATTGCAACCCAAAGGCCTCCTGTAAAAANCAGGTGTCCTGCTTGGGTTTTTTAAGGAAAGAAGCTAGAGACATCTACAGGTAACCACACTGAGCAAATGTTTTGGTAAGGTTGGCCTGTAGGCAAGCCCATGGAGCATTTTATTAATTAGTGACTGACATGGAAGACCCAGCCTTTTGTGGGTAGTGCCTTTCTGGGCAGACAGTTCTAGAATGTATGAGAAAGCAGACTAAGCAAGATGTGAGGAATGAGCCTGTGTGCAGCAGCAGCCACCTAACTCCCACCCCCGCCCATGGCCTCTGCTTCAGTTCCTGCCCTGACTTCCTTTGATGATGGACTGTGATGTGGAAGTGTAAGCTGAATAAGAACTTTCCAAGTTGCTTTTAGACATGGTATGTTTCTTAAAGCAATAGAAACCCTAGCTGAGACAGGGAGATAAGTGGACAAGTAGTGTTCATTCAGTGAGTTGTGAGCAGGAATTGTGTGTGGTATTTCAGAAGCAGAGCATCCAATTGCAGTGGTATCCCATCCCATACTTCTTGTTTCCTTCTGAGGCAAGGATCAGCAAGCTTCACTGTAAGAGTGGTTTTGGTAACTTCCAGCCACATATATCCACATAAAACCTGAGAGAGAGAAAAAAAAAAAGTTCTGAACAAGTGGTTTCCTGGTGCTGCTTCCTGGCTACTGAAGTCTCAGGTAGGCTGGGAGTACAGACGTGGCACTTTTAAGAGGCCCTGCTGTGCACTTGAGCAGCTGGAACTTGGTACAACTGCCTGCCACAGGCAAACATAACATTCACAGAGCTGGGGCAGGTAAATGTGGCTCTGGGGCCTGTACCTGCCTTCATGAGGTTAGGCTCTGACAGAACCTGGGCGGAGCCAGCCACCAGCATGCCATGTGCTAAGCACATCCCTGCAGCAACAGTCTTGCAGTTTAAATTTGGCTCATGTGGTCAGAGGAGGCTGCAGACACACAGGAAATCCGATCCAGACCGAGAAAACCTCTAAACAGATANAATATGTTTTAAAATGTGCTTAAATGCTGGANAAAGAAAAGAAAATGGGTATAGACAGTCATGGGAAAAAATAAATAGTTTAAAAATAATAAAGTAAAGTCTTTAAAGACAGAATAGAGTAATATAAAAAGAAAAAGTCATGCAAAGATAGGAAATACACAAGGCANCTGGATCCTGTATGGTGCTTTGTTGACTTTGAATTTCTTGGATGCTAATGAGCAAATGGCAACTGCTAAGAGACATTGGATTATGGAACAGACTGCTGAATTAAACTAGCCTATATACTTTAGAAATTTCTTGGCTTCAAATTGGAAGTCTGGAAATGTGTTGCATTGGGGGAGATGTTATGCCTTTGTTTTCACAGGAACAAAAAACTATGGTTCTCTTCAAAGTTAAAGATCAGGTTTGATCAGAGNAGACCTCCTGAAAATCTTGGCTACAGACATGAAAAAAGAAACCAGGAAATACTACAGGACAGATAACATGTGTGCTGATCCCTCTGCTATGGAACAGCTCTGAGACTGGATGAAACCTGATAAATCTTNTTGGNTACAGAGTCCTCATGACTTATTACATTCCATTCTTTCATGTGGCATGGACAGGTTTGGTTATGCAGTCCAAACAAACTTCAAAAGTTAACAGATGCCTTTTACTTGCTCAAACATAAAACAAAAATTCATCTTTAACTGAATGTGCACACTGCACATTCCATACTTATGTTGATGCAGATATATATGTTACCTTTAAAAGTTTATGTGTTTTCAGAAATAAAGGACCAGATATCAATAAAGACAAGTAGCCTAGGTGATCCAGCCTCTCAGAATGCCTCTGTTGCAGTTACCTCAAAATTCTGTATCCAGAAAAGCTTCAAAGCTCCTAGCTGAGATGGTCCAGCCTCACAGACTATCAAGCCAAGACTTCAGATAAGCTCTATATTTTCTCATCACACAGAGACTAAAAAAATAATAATACAGCTAGCTCTCCCAAGTCTCCCAGGACTTGACCATTATCCTAATTTTCCCAGGGTCCNCTAAAGATGCTCTCACCCCCAGACAACAGGAAGTAGTCTAGAGAACATGATGCCCACATTCCCAAGGGGTGGGNTAGGAGGTTTTTGCTCATTTGGTGGGTTATGGATGTTTGTCATCATTTAGGGGGGTTGCTTACAAGGTGTTATTGGTAATGGTCAGGAAAAAAAGCTGAAAAAAGGAGATTGGATTCAGGGATCTCTTTCTGAAGGGAAAAAGGAGGGATATAGTATAGAAATGATGAGATAAAAGGGTAGATTATTGAATCTACTTTTAAACTAAAATAAACAACTATTAGTCGTAAATATTTTATGTTGGTATGGATTTTTATAAATTGATACAAATTTAAGGTTATTTTCATATATATATATATATATATATATATATATATATATATATATTCCTACTCTTGTTTTAGGTATTATACCTATGCAGCTCATTTAAAACTGTAATGTAAAGTTCTAGTCCTTGAAAGCTATTTAGGATAATAAAGAAATATAGGTTAGTAGTTAGTCATCTGTAACAATCAAACTTATAGTCATGGTAGGTATGTTTCCAAGGTTAAACAGAGATAGATCTATTTTAAATAGATAGATAGTCTTCAAATACTTCAAAGGATTAAAGAATGTGACATTTAAAATGTTTTACTAACATNAGGCTTTTCATGACAGTGAGATACATCTGCTCCTGGGAGCACCAATAAAGGGATGATGGACATCAAAGAACCTCCATATGGAATTTGCTTTCAATGTAGCAAAGCTAGCCATTTGGGCAAGAAACTGCCCTTGCCTCAACTGCTGACAGTATGCTGTCCAAACTGGACAATCAGGACACAAAAGAAAGCAACNGCTGAACATTGCCAAGACAAGGTAGGACAGTCCTTCAAAATTCCTGCTTCACAGAAAAGTCTATCAAATATTCCAGGTCTGTAGGCCAAAGATGGATGGCCCAACATTACAGTGAAAACTTGGNTGACTGTCTAGGTAGCCAGCTGTCTCTGTCATTTCTATAGTTTTGGAAGGTGTTTGCTCTACATTTCCTGTTTACTCAAGTAATATTATATCCTTCTCAGGTCTCTGATGGGGTTAAAAACTAGATAGTTATAGTTTTACAGTTTTCCTTGTTACCAAACTCAAAAAAGGAACTTNCATAAGAGATGTAAAGTTTATAAGGTTGAGAAATGTAAAAGCTTAAGTTATTTATCTAAGAAGATGTTTTAAGNTCTAAAAAGATATTTTTAGGATGGTAATAAAAATTATAATAAAAATGGTTTATGTGTAAAACTTTGGACTCATGAAAATAAGATAGATAATAGAGTAATTTCTCTAAATTTGACAAANACTAATGGACTGGACATTGTGAATGTAATTATTACTTGATAATTTTTCTTATTGTATATAATTTTACTGCATTAGAGTTTAAAACCTTTCCTTTTATTTAGACAAAATGGGGAAATGTTGTGGGATATTTTTACACTGTGAAACTGTATTGCCGTGATTATTGTAATAAAATGCTGAACAGCCAATAGCTAGGCAGGAGGTATAGGCAGGATTTCCTGGGAGAGAAAGGAAGAGGAAAAGGAATCTAGACATGCAGAATAAGCCAGGAGACATGGAGAGAATATAGGAAGTGCAAGATGGAAGAGAAGTAATGCCACATGATAGTATGTAGATTAATAGAAACAAGTTAATTAAATTATAAGAGCTAAGCCTTATAAGCCTATATGTTGAGACAAGCCTAAACTAAAGGCCAAGCTTTCATACTTAGTAAGAAGTCTCCATGTCATTATTTGGGGCTGGTGGCAGAAAGGAAAGTCTGTCTACACAGGATCCTTAACTGACCTCAGCAGAGAAAGCATNAAAGATAAAATACATCCTTTTGCTTTTTTAAAGTCTCTAGAATTAAAGTCTGTTAGTTTAGGATATCCTAATTCACCCTGGGAGGATGATAGATGGAGGGATGGAGCTACCCACAGACTTACGCCCAGAGGCCTCTCAACTCTGGTTTTCTAGCAATATGAGATAAATTCTTTTTTCCCCCTAATTCTATTTGAATGTGGACTTCCTTTTAAATGTAGCCAATAGCATTCCTAATATANGAATTGTATCTTGTCATTTTTGTTTGTTTGTTTTCAAGACAGTGTTTCTCNGTGTAACAGCCCCAGCTGTCCTGGAACTCACTCTGTAGACCAGGCTGACCGTGAACTCACAGAGATCCACCTGTCTCTGCCTCCTGAGAGTGCTGGGATTAAAGGATGTGCCACCATGCCCAGCTACATCTTGTCATTCTTTATTTTGATTTTCTCTAGGGTTTTGAATTAGCTATGCAACTTTGTATTAATGTATCAGTTTTATGAATTTAGGTTTTTACCTTTATAAAAGGAGGGGGATTATGTCCAAGAAGACACACCATCTTTTCTCACTATAAACTTTACCATGGCCTCTAAGCATGAACTTGGCCCCTAAACCCAGTGTGATCTGGTCCTCAGCTGATCTAAGCCCATTTTCTTTTAGTCCATCTTGACCTCTCCCTCTAGCCACACTGGTACACTTTTTCTCCCTGAGAGCCTTTGTAGTAGCATCGTTCTCTGCCCACATCCCCTTCTTGCAGGCATGTGCAGGATTCTTTCTCCCATCTTGTGGGCTCTGCTTAAGTGTGATGAATGGAAATGGTGCAGCAGCTATACCCCGTTCTTCTCCCACTGTGTTGGGTCTGCATCTCCTCCTGCTACATTTTCAATCACAGCATTTGTTACATCTGATAGAGTTTAGACAATCCTGTTCTCTCCTTTCAGCTACAATGCTGGCTCTTGCTTCAGCTTTGTTGATTCCTGTATTCTAGACCCCACATCCATGACAGAGGTCCAGTAGTCAAAGNCAAACACGGAAAGACTCCCCTCCCTCTGTCAGCTCCTCTGGGGTCTTCAGAAAGTCATCCTCTCTGAGAACATGCCAGCCTCCCCAAGAAGCCCACATCTAGTGAGTGATTACAATGGGGGTGTACCAATGCATAGCTATTTCAGCACCAAACAAACCCTCTGGTGATCTTGTCTTGTCTAAAGTCCCAGAGCACCTTGGAACCAGGGTTTTATTGAGGCTATGTCACATCTGCCCAATCCCATTTTCATCAGTTGTTCTAGAAAAGTTTGTATGTCAAATTTTGTTTCCATATCTGCTTCAGAAGTTCTGATCCTATGCCACANGCACTCAGAAATTCACATTGAATGGATGNTTCTGAGTCCCCATTTCTCTCAGTGCCATTCTTGTTAGCAACTGCATGGTTTTGGCTCTATTCTCTACAGTAACAAGTTTGAAACTATCTCCTAAGGCCACCAGTTCTGATGTTAAATAGTCTAACAGTCAGAAAATTAGAGTACATTAGCTTTTGTTAATGTGGCTGATAGGCAAATCAATTTATGGATTCATACCAAGCTTATAGTTTAGAGTGGTCTTCATGTTAGGATGACATTTTTGCATTCATGCAAAATACTGCAGACACATTTTAGCTCATTTGGAAAAATTCAAGCCTATTACTCCATAATTGTATACATTTGGGGAACTTCTTGTGCAGTATGATGTTTCAGGGTAGCATTGTCCCTTGTTTTTACTGTAGGGTCTTGCTTTCCTTCACTCTCATTCCAAGGGATCTGAATGGGGTCCTGTGTGGCCCATACTGCAGCAAAACACATGTTAGTCAGCTTGGATATTCAGGGTGACAGAAACTCACCCAGTGAGATGAGTGACAGGACTCATATGAGCAGGGCAGGAAAGAATCTCACTCTTTCCTCTAAATTGTCCTGTGGCTACTNGTATCCTCATAGGAAGCCCAAGAAAAGAACTGGTCTGGGGACAGGTTGAGATGCAGACAAACATGATCCTGTTAGCACCATTTGGGTCTTGGGTATAGCATCATCTTAAACTCTACTTTTTAATTTGTATTTATTTATTTGTGTGTGTGTGTGTGTGTGTGTGTGTGTGTGTGTGTGTGTGCTCACATGCGCACCACAGCATGCCCTGCAAAGGCCAGAGGAAAGCTTTAGGGAGTTGGGGTTTCCACCATGTGAATCATGGGGATCAAACTCAGGTCACCAGGCTTGGTGGCAAGTTCCATTACCGTTAGCCTTCTAATCAGCTACACTGGGTATTTTTATGTAACCTGAGCAAATACATCCTTGTTTTACTTAGCTTCTATTCACTGGGCTTTCTTTTTGCAACCCAAAGGGTCTTACCTAACACAATCAACCTCATAGCTCTCTGAGTTCAAGCTGGAAGAAGCAGCATAGCCTTCCTATGAGTAACCAGACATACCCTGTGCTCTGTTTACAGCAAGTGAACACTACAGCTGAGGATGGATGGAGCAGGTCAAGTCAGTATGTGGGAGATATGACTAGTGAGGGCCCTTTCACAGCTGCTGCCATCAGGATGCACAGGTAGACTCAGGCTAAGGAGCTGTAGTTCACTAGGAGCAACCAGGGGAAGGAACAGACACAGGTAAATTTAGTCTTGGTGGGAAAATCCACATGAGTAGATACAAAGTCTGGGAGAGCATACGGACTGTTCCAGAGAATAAGTTGAGCTTACCATACATAGTATCCAAGGAGCACATCAGTCTCAGCCATAGTTTTGAAAAGTATCAGGAGCATAGTATTCACTCTAACAGAACACTCCAGAGAGACAAGTTAGGNGGATACAGATACTTATCAGCACAGAACATTGACCAACAGTTGTCCTCTTCTACCAAACATGACAGAGCACAGGCCCAGGTGTGGTGGTAGCATTTGCCATTGGCACTAATGCTTACAGACGACTGAAATCATGGACTAGCCAGCAACGATGGCCAAGCATTTAGCTCACTGAGTCATTAGAGGAAAAGGAAATTGAGGATCTCAGTGGACATTTGTTCCATTGGATGACTGACAGTAGTAGAGCCTGGAGGAGCCAGAAGCTACCCTGAGTCTTATGTATACTACAGATGTAGAACAGGGTAGTCCAAACCACTGTTAAGCTTTCTGTCTTAGAGGTGCTGAAGATGGAGTCCTTCATGGCCATAGAGAACGCAGTTCCAGAGCATGTGGGGAAAGCAGCTTTGAGGTGAGACAGAAACACATTTCCTTCTGTTTCTCCCCGCAAAAAAAGAATGGAGTCTATTTGTTCTTTTTTGAATCTGGAACTGACAGCATGACTTGCTTTGCCCAAGAGAAGATGGTAGAAGAGACATTGTGCCAGCTATCCCTCTCCCCCTGGAGAGGCCTATGATATTTACTTCTGCTATTTTTTTGGAATCTAGCTATCCTGTAAGAAACACNGGTTACTAGAATATTGAATGACAAGAGATTACATGAAAAGAAATTCTGGAATTCCAGAAAATGCCTTGAACATTTTGTGTCCAGCCAAACTCCCAAAGGAGTATAGCCCTGTACTGAACCAAAGTAAAACTAGAACAACCAACCAACCCAGCCTCAGCCAAAAAGTAAGAGATCGCAGGAATTCCAGGTGTTTTAAGCCATTCAGTGTTGTGGTGGGTTATCACAACATCATTACCAGCTAAATCAAACCCAAGAGTTCAGACTCAAGATAGAAATGGGTTAGAAGTAACTTCTGGCCACACAGATAGCTGACATTTTTTTTGTCAGCTACTGCTTTATTTCCCTAGGCTGAATAACAGAGTACCACAGATTGAGAGAGGTTTAAANAACTGAATAGTGGCTGAGTGGTGGTGGCGCACACCTTTAATCCCAGCACTTGGGAGACAGAGGCAGGTAAATCTCTGAGTTGGAGGCCAGCCTGGTCTACACAGTGAGTTCCAGGGCAGCCAGGGCTACACAGAGAAATCCTGTCTCAGATAATAAAACAGAACAAACAAAGAAANAAAAACTGAAATTATGTTTGTTCATGGTTCAAGGGGTTGGCAGCTTCTGAGGGCAGTGAACACAGGGTCTACCCAAGTCTTTGTTCTTGGCCAAGCCTGTTGATAGCTGGCTTATTGTTCATATGGTCCTCTTTCTACTTAAGTGTCTGTCTCCAAATTCCCTTTTTATTATTTTTTTAAAGGAACCTGGATACCAACTTAGGTCAATCCAGGAATGGTTATCCTTTCCATGCCCTGTCCATGTCTACACACCTGCCCTGGTAAGATGCAGGCGATTCTGAAACAGAATCCTAGCACCAGGTTGACCCTGGTTTTGTTCAACTAGCAAAGGGAGCAACAGGAAGTTTATGGTACATGCTTATGACTCAAACTATGGCATTGCAGAGTCAGATGAGCACATGGGAATTCACAACNTCTGGATTATTTTGGTCTAAGCCAGACATGTGAAAGCAAGGATGATCTCAAATTAGCCTCATGGCTTGTCTGGCAAGGGATTAACTCATCTCTGGGTTCATTATTTATTTTTTATCATTTATTCAATCATTAGGTAAATATTTAACCACTCACAGCTATGTANTAGTCATTAGATAGACCCTGAAAAACACACAGAGGTAGATTATATTTTTTGATCTACAATCTGGTACCCATCTTCATGAAGCCACTCTCCTTCATCCTATTACATTTCAGAGGCTGGGAGAAAGAAGAGCCTCTCTGAGAGTAGATTAGAAATGTCNTTCCTCCTGGGTGAATGCCCAATANCTGAATAGAACATGGACTTTCTCCATTAGATCGCCAACTACACAATGAGAAAAATGCCTTTGAAGATGCAAACCACCTCATGAGATGTCCTAGAAACATAACTGAGTGTTCTAATACATGAGTCATGATTCACTCAATGCCTTAGCAGCTTGTAGAGGGATGCCCCCATCAAGGGGGCTGCTTTGCCGTTGGTACAATCCAGAATCATCCAATGTCATTTTCTTCATGTTGGAGTCAATGATACTAAAGTGCTTAAAGTTCTGCTAGTTAGAGTTGATACAGATCTTAAGAGTAAGATGTGATTATAGCATCCAACAAATACAAGTTTTATGTTTTCTTCTAATACACACACACACACACACACACACACACACACACACACATGATATATAAAGGAGTATTGTATCTGCATACATATTTTGGGTCATAAGACAGGTCAGTTTAATTTGTAGTTCCTGGATGAGTTTATAATGAACTATTTTCAACACACATTTATCTGGGTCTATGGAATATGATTTTTCTACATTTCAGTTCACCCCTGTTCCATACTATAACTCCCCCTTCCTGTGCCCACAGCAGACATCACTAATCAATTATAGAATCCTTTCCTGCTGAGACCAGTTAGAGCCTCAGAAAAACCTTCCAACATACAGAGTTCNAAATAACCATCAGGCATTAACTATAGTTGGGTCTAGCACACCAAATTAATCCTATTTGCTTAACAGCTCAGTGAGAGTTAGCAGTCAGAATAGTTCAAGCATGACTCTATTATTTTATGTAGACATGGATTTCAGAATTTGTTTCTAACTATGCAGCATTATTGCCCCCAAACTGAAGCATTTATAAGATGAAGGGGTTAAGCCTGCAAGGGACACACACCAACATGGACTAAAAGATGCCACTGCTGTTCAGCTCAAGGAGATACACACTAGCATTGGCTCTTCCTGAGAAGGGTGGTACCAAAGATTGTGCCAAATGAATGCTGGGAAAAAACTCCATGCCAGCACCCCCATTCTGTGTAGATTCTGTGCCTCACTGTCACACTTACCCTCTGGTTAGAATTTATTGATACTTTATTCAAAACCACCATGAATTAATCTACCAAAATATATTTCTGCATAAAAATAAGAGTCCTGTTATAAGTGCATTATACATAAATAAGATGTTTTCTTGGCCCAAGATTCACATCAATCATGTTCCACCTCTAGAATGTGCAATTTATGGTTATTGTCCTTCAGCTCACCTTGAGTTCCATTTCTGATAACTGTGAAGGATATCATACAAAGTAGTATTTTTAGTGGAAAAAGTGCATATGATTTTTTAAAAAATTGTGCTTTAATGTCCTTTGAAGAGAAAAAAACTGAGCTTGTAATTAGACCTCACCCACTGATCTAAGCCTATTGACTAGGCACAAACTTGCCATTAATATAGTCAAATGAATCAACAGCAATTCCCGATTCTCTGTGGGAAAGTAGACACCAGTTCACTGGACCCACCATCTGTTGGTTCAGTGCCAGGAAAGGGTGACTCACTCAATAGGCAAGTACCATCATTAAAAGAACCGAGGTCACTGGGCTAAAATGGACCAATTTTGTTATTGTTACCTAGCATCAGATTTCAAAATTGCTAATTGGATCCTGGAATTATTTCAGTGGACAGATGTCTAGTCTGACATTTGAGGCCCTGATCAAGAAACTGAATAATAGCATCATGGTGTTGAGGCAGGTTTTGTAAGAACCAGGTGCCAATTAAAAGAGGGATGTCTCATGCAAGGATGTTTGGTGGGGGACTGAAAGATGACCTGAGGACCTTTAAAAAAAAACTTTTGAAGATCAAACTGTCTTACTTATTTTTGCAAGTCCCAGCCCATTTTACAGTCCTGTTCATTTTCCAGCCCCTGCTCCTGCTCCTGCTGCCTGCAGACATGTCTTAGGGACAGCAGATGAACTTCCTATAGATCCTCTACCAGGAAGATTCACCTACTAGCAAGAATACCAAGGGCTAGAAGAGAAGGTTGGGGCCATATTGGTGTGGCGACAGAGACAGCTACAGGCTTGTAGAAAGTCATAGATCAAAGGGAGAGATTGAGCCTGGGATAATCCTGAGACATGAAACACTGGAGTTGTGCTCGGGCCACTTAGAATGGGCAGAAGTCAGGGAAAGCACATGTGGAAAATGATGCAGAAGACTCATTTGGAAGCAGGCAGTCAGCCCAGACAGTTTACACTGAAGAAAGAGGTCAAGACAGGGCAGTGAATTAAACCCAGCAGACAGGAAGACCTCAGAGCAGGAAAGATGATTCAATGTCCATCCATCTAGCCACTGGGAATAGGAACATCCACAAGATCTGACAGGCAGGGCAAGGCACTGTCATTGGGTCGAGTTACAGCAACAACGACCCTGGCTATGAAATGCCTTGCAGACTCTCAGCACAGAAGATACACGTTTGCAAGCCATGGATTCTCTGCTTCTTGCAGGTAGAAATAACTGGAGGGGCAGCTGCAGTACTGGACAAATCCACCTGTCAAGGAAACCTGGCCTAAATGGCCTCTGCTTGCTGGTTGGGCTAGCTATACATACATTTCTACACATCACTTTCCACTCC
>LZPO01076180.1:73562-83718 GCA_001675575.1 Neotoma lepida
TAAAAACTTCTATCTGGATGCTGCTCTTCAGTATCAAGGACAAGTCATTAGGAAATGATTTGGGGCTTCTCAATAGAGTGTGCAAGTCATTGCTTTCTGGTACCTAATGAAACATATACTTACAATGAGAAAGTTCTAAATGAGGAGACAGGGTGTGGAAAAGTGGAGATGGAAGGATGTGGTGACNGAACTAACATTTCAGGGACAGTTGAAGATGAGAGCTGATCCTGTGAGGAAAAGGAAAACAGACAAGCGACATATGGACAAATTGGAGCCGTTTTTCAAAAAGACAGAAGAAGACGGGAGATAATTGAAGTCAGAGAAAGAGCAGATGATGTGAACAGAGAATATGAAATCAGCATACAATTATCATTCTTGCAGTAGAAGACAGAACATCTTCACTAAGAAGCAACACTCTAACATCCATTAGAAGAAAATGCTCCTCAGATGAAGGAGGCTTCTACATATACAACGAAACATCAACATGGCCCAAAACGGTATCTCTTCTTTTGAAGGACTTAAGAAAGAAGTTAATAGCAAACAGGCAACACAGTCTTTTAGAGTTAAGCACTCTTCAGCCCTTGCTGGGCCTTTTCAGACTTGAATCACGTTTATATGATCAAGCTANGGCTTAGAATGGAGAATTTTAAAATTCTGTTCTGTGAGGAGATATGAAAATAAATGATTTTAATTTATGCTTGGGCCACTTACAAAAGTTGGTGGTGGGCACCAGCATGGGTGGCAGCAATCTTTAGATTTGGGAGATTCTGAAAGACAACCTCATGGGTTGGGGACTTCAGCCTACTCACACTTCTCACCCTTTATCCTATCCACTTCCTTCCAAATATAAACATAGATATTTAGGGTTTTGTTTTACAAAGTATTGGCTCACAATATCTGCCCATTTTTGTTCATAAAAGAAAAGAGAAATGTCATGTAGACAGCTAATTGATGAATTGTGGGGTGACTTATTTGTAGGGAGCTGTTGAATGTTTCCTGAGTTGTCTTCAGCAAAGGCACCAATAATTCCATGTGACTCNGGAATCGAGTTGTCCTAAGAAAGGACACAATGGACTCAAGACTTGTCTATTCTGTAGGTGCTGTCTCCATAGTACCATTGGCTCTGCTTCTAGCCATTCTCTCCAGTACTTCATCACCATAATTAACATTGTTGCATGGAAATAGCAAGTCTGAAAGAAACCAGGGGAGAGAGCTTAGGTACTAATGAGCACATCAATTATAATAATGACGAATCTACTGTCATTCCAACCATTGATCTTCAAATCACTCAGCTGTTGATTGCAAATGAGGGAAGGAAGGAAAACTTGCCTCTAATCCTTCCACCCATTTAATTACCATTAGCTTTTAGGTGGAAGTCTTTTGAAGCTTTATGCTGTGTACGTTTTTTTTTTTTACATGATTTTGACCATATGCTACATTTTAAATTGCATATAATTATTTAAAAATTTACCTACTTCTTGACTTGAAAAGGAGAAGATATTCACGGTAGATAATTTTTAAAGTACAAAAGGCACAAAAAGAAATATTTAAAATCATNCAAATTCCCAGCAATCAGGCATAACATTGCTAGCATTCAGAGCATATTCTAAATTATTTTTAAAAACCTTTATTGTCTTTCTTTATTCCAACAGCTTTCAAAACATATTGTAAAAATTCAGACTGAACAAAAATATGTAAAGCAGAAAGTGGCATTCTCTGTCATCACACTGTCCCTAAATAAGGGTTTTCTGCATGGTTGTTCCACTGTTTAAGCCCAGACAAATGTTTGTTTGTCTTACAGAATTAGATTACACTATGCATTTTCTTTTCCTGCCTTATTTTCACATTGAACACATTGACATGGCAGTACTATTATTTATTCTTAAATTTCCAGTTGATTCATGTTTACACTCTGTTCCATTTTTCTGTATGAGCAAACCTGCAAGGAATATTCTTTTATCTGTGTCTTTTCACACTTTTCACACTCTGTAGGAGACANGGCATCAAAAGCTTATAAATGAATGTGTGGAGAAAAATGGACATTTTAAAGATGAAAAATTTGTCATTTACTAAATGGAATGTTCNGGTCCTATTCTCACCAACAATGTATGAAATTGCCTGTTTGGGTAATATTCCATGTCTTTAATATTTTAGAGATTAAAAATATTCATTTGAACTAACTCCTATCATTCATGGAAACATTTTCTCTTGCTTTTTCNAAATTATTCTCTCTGGAGGTTTTTCTTCCATCTCTTCATTGCTTAAGATTTTTGTAGCTTTATTTAGATGTGTATAATCTCTATGCAAATGATTACACATATGTAAGGCCTGAAATTTGATGAGCTTGGATACATGTATACAACTGTGATACCATCACCACAACAAACACAGCCTTTATCATTTTGAAAAGTTTCCTGTGTCCTTTGATTTTCCNTTTGGGGGACCAAGAATATTAATTATGAGATCTACCATCAACAAAACTTTAAGTGCACAATATTTGCAATTTAACAACAGAGACTATAATGTATAGAAGATCTCTGGAACTTTTCACATTGTGTAATATTCATTAAATCACAGCACACACATCTATCCACTGGCACCCCCTCTTCTATGATCAGCTACTGTGTAATGACTTTATCATCTATCTATCTATCTATCTATCTATCTATCTATCTATCTATCTATCATCTATCTATCTATCTAATCTCTACCTCTATCTATCTATCTCTGTCTACTGTCTATCTCTCTATTTCTGTCTATCTCTATCATCTAACTTCATCTGTCTGTCTATATCTATCATCTACCTACCTACTTAGACACACACACACACACACACACACACATACACATCACAGTGCTAGGAACTGAACACAGAGTTTTGCACGTGCTAGACCAGCAGTACTTCCCTGAGCTACACCCCAGCCCAGTTAGGCTGCTTTAGATAGCACACATCAGAGCATCGGAGTATCATGTCACTATCTTTCTTTGTGTGACTCATTTTACTCAGCTTAATGTCTTCAAGGGCCATTTATGTTGTGACAAATTCAATTATTTCCTTCCTCCTTTAAAATGTGGAATAATCTATCCATCTATTTGCATCTCTCATGTTTTCTTTGCCCATGTATCTGTTGGTAGACATTTAATTGTTTCCACATCTTGAACATTGTAAACAACACAGCAGTGAGGATACAGGGGTGCAGTTATGTCTTTGGGATCCTGATTTTGATTCTTTTGGGTAAATAAACTAGAAGGCTGCTGAATCAAAAAATAGTGGGAAGTAACTGTGATCAAAATATGATATATATGAAATTCTCCAACAATTAATAATATATCATATTGAAATATGACAACCAATGAATCTTATTATTTTAATTTGCTCTTTTTTTCATGAATGATAAATCTGTCAATTCTTTTTACATTTATCATCACTTTCAGTTACCCTATATATTCTTGTTATAACCCTCTCTTTTTTATAGGAAGACTGCTCCTTGCTTTTTTGCCTTTTTAAAAAATTGTATTTCTTGTAGAGCACTTTACACCTTTACATTGTATATATATAAACTTTAGTATAAATAAACAGAACATTTCCACTCAAGTTGTTTGTCAATGGAATGGAAGTATTAGCCTATTACTTTTGGGAATACACACACACACACACACACACACACACACACACACACACATATATATATGAACAAAATTATAGACATTTGATTTAGTAGTTCTCCTAGGGTGGCATGACAAACATGTAAATAATTTAATTGTTCCTAACAAATGGCATAGAAAACAATACCAGATAGCATTTGAAGTGATCAACAAACTTGACAAGAATTGTGAGATAGACAACATGGCATGAGACAATATACACTGCAGGAAACACATTTCTAAGAATGAAAAAAACATCATGAAGAAAGCTCTGCAGAGCTAGACTGTCGCCATGGCTAAAATATCCTCCTGAACTTGGAAAGAATTGGATTCTTAATTTAGCAGCCATACCAACTGTGATGTTTTCAATGTTGTAGTGAGATCAAGGGTGGGAGAAGGGGAGAGGTCCCTGCCTGTCTGCCCCTGTGTAACCACAGGGGTTCAGTTTCCGCTTAGGGGTAGTCTTTGATATGTGTGTGTGTGTGTGTGTGTATCATATATATGTGTATATATATATATATATATATATATAATACTATTAATTCTTGGAGAATTTTGTACAATGTATCTTAGTCATATGTACCCCCACCCCTCCCAGGTCCACACTTCCCTTCCTCTATGTTATTTTTAGAAGACACTGTATCACAGCAGACATCCTGGTCCTCTGACTCTTATAATCTTTTTTACCCTTTCTTTTTTGAAGTTCCCTGAGTCTTAAGGGGTTGTGTTGTAAATGTATTAATTGAGGATAGGCACCCCATGGTCAGTTGATCTCTGCATTTTGACAGGTTGTGGATTTCTATATTGATCTGTCTGCTGCTAAAAGAAGTTTCTTTGATGAGGGATTTGAGTGAGCTGCACTTACCTATGAATACAAAGATAATATTTAGAATTTAGTTACAGACTATACTGATTTAAGAGTTGGCTGTAGTAGCTTCTTCTCCAGGGTCCATGACCTCAGCAGCCAACAGGTACGTGGCTAAATTTATAGAGCCAAGCATGAATTCCCTCCTATTGATTGGGCTACTAGTCCTATTAGGTGACTGTTGGTAACCCCAACGATATAAGTGCCACCATTGTGGCTTTAGGAATATCTTGCCATGCTGGCCATTGTTGTGGTTCATTGGCATTGCAGGTGAATAGGACTATTGACTGCTTTTCTCCATTGGCAGTTTGCATGGCTCCTTCTGAAACTATGAGGGCTGGTCCTCAGGGAAGAGGCTTTCAGGTTAGATCCAGATAGAGTCCTACAAGCCCTGTGTGCCAGGTGTGTGATGTCATAAGCGATAGGGTCTTATCTTCTTTTTCTGGAAGGCACCAAGACCAATACCCATATCGATTACTGTTTTGGGAGTCTCCTAGACTCCTTTTACCAAGAACTTGAGAGGAGGCTTTCCCTGCCTGATATTGGGTTTTCATTACATAGTCTATGTTTTTTTTTTCTTTCAGGAAAGCATTGTCATCCCAGTTGACATAACTTTAATTTTTAAAATGTGCAAAGGGTGTGTGTGTGTGTGTGTGTGTGTGTGTGTGTGTGTGTAGGAGGGGTGTGTGTGGCTCAGTGGCCTGTGTGAAGACTTGCATCTGATCTCTAGTTCTGTCCCATTGTTCTGGGCAATGAGGAACCTTTTACACATTTGAAAAGGCAAACTTGCCTGTAGCATCACACAGGCAGTCTGCTAAGATTGTTTTCAATCCTAGATCAGCAGTCTTGAGAGGCACAGAAAGCTCCCTCCAGTGCTAGACACAGATTTGCCTGCTGAACTTAGAGTGCTGTAAGTTTGCATCTTTTTAAAATCTTGAAATTTTAATAGGCATTCCTATGGGGAATTTAGATTTCTCAGGAGCTGCTAAAGGGAGCCTAATTATTTCTTTGAGAAGCAGAGGCTGTAGCGTGTATATGTGTCTGTGTGTGCATGCAAGTACACAGGCATAAGTACTGCAGAAAACAGATTCAGAAAGGGCCACAGCTACACCTAACAGTTTTGACAGACTGCATATAATCATATCACTGGCCCTCAACTTAAGAATCAAAATATTACCTGGACCCAAGGAGTCTACATCTTACCAACTTTTCTGATTTTTAACGTCAGAGAATAATTGTCTTAGTTAGGGTTTCTATTGCTGTGATGAAACACCATGATCAAAAGTAAGAAAAGGGTTTATCTGACTTACACTTCCATAGCATAGTCCATTACTAAAGGAAGTCAGTCAGGACAGGAACTCAAACAGGGCAGGAACCTGGAGGCAGGAGCTGATGTAGAGACCATAGCAGGGTACTACTGACTGGTTTGCCCCTTGTGGCTTGCTCAGCCTGCTTTCTTATAGGACCACCATCCCAGGGGTGGCCCCACCTGCAATATCCTGGGCCGTCCCATATCAATCACTAAGAAAATGCCTTACAGGCTTGCTTACAGCCAGATCTTAAGTCATTTTCTCTATTGAGGCTCCCTCCTCTCTGATTACTATAGCTTGTGTCAAATTGACATCAAACCAGCCAGCACAATTGACCCCTTGTCAGTCTGACACACAAACACATCACTGTTAAGCTACAGCCTTTCCTTACTTGTTCATCCCTCCAGAACCAGATCACTCATGTTCCCATCCCCACCCACCCTCAGTCCACTCACAGAATTTTCTCTTCCCCTTCCCAGGGAGATCTGGGGGTGCCCCCATGAACCCTCCTTGTTACCCAGTGTCTCTGGGTCTGTGGATTGTAGCATAGCTATCCCTTATTTTATAGCTAATATCCACTTATGAGTGAGTACATACCATGTTTGTCTTTCTCAGTCTGGGTTACCTCACTCAGGTTGATTTTTTTCTAGTTCCATTCATTTGTCTTCAAATTTCCTGGTGTCCTTGTTTTTAACAGCTCAGTAATACTCCATAGTATAAATATACCATATATTTTTTTATCCATTCCTCAGTTGAGGGACAACTAGGTTGTTTCCAGGTTCTGGTTATTACAAATAAAGCTGTTATGAACATAGTTGAGCAAGTGTCCTTGTGGTATGATTGAGCGTCCTTTGGGTATATGCCCAAGAGCAACATAGCTGGGTCTTGTGATAGGCTGATTCTTGAGAAACCACCACACTGACTTCCAAACTGGCTGTACAAGTTTGCACTCCCACCAGCAGTGGAGGAGTGTTCCCCCTGCTCTATATCCTCTCCAGCATGAACTGACTCTTGTGTTTTTTATCTTAGCCGTTAGAGGGAATTTCAGAGTCGTTTTGATTTGCATTTCTCTAGTGGTTAAGGTTATTGAACATCTCCTTAAGTGTTTCTCAGCCATTTGAGATTTTTCTGTTGAGAATTCTCTGTTTATATTTTACTCCATTTTTAAATTGGATTATTTGGTTTGTAGATACCTAGTTTCTTGAGTTCTTTATATATTTTGGAAATCAGCCCTCTGTTGGATGTGGGGTTGGGGATGATTGTTTTCCCACTCCGTAGAGGCTGCTGTTTTGTCCTATTGATAGTAACCTTTGCCTTACAGAAACTTTTCAATTTCATGAGGTCCCATTTTTAATTGTTGATCTTAGTGCCTGTGCTATTGGTGTTCTGTTCAGGAAATTGTCTCCTGTGCCAATGTGTTCAAGATTATTTCCTGCTTTCTCTTCTANCAACTTCAGCGTATCTGGATTTATATTAAGGCCTTTGATCCACTTGGACTTGAGTTTCATTCAGGGTGATTGATGTGGATCTATTTGCATTCTTCTACATGCTAAAATCCGGTTGTACCAGCACCATTTGTTGAGGATGCTTTCTTTTTTTCATTGTATAATTGTGTCTTCTTTGTCAAAACTCAAGTGTCCATAGGTGTGTGGGTTTATGTCTGGGTCTCTGATTTGGCCTCATTGATCCACTTGTCTGTTGTTATGCCAATGCCGTGCACTTTTTAATTATTATAGCTCTGTAATAGAGCTTGAAATCAGGGATGGTGATACCCCCGGAGGTTCTTTTATTGTACAGGGTTATTTTAGCTATCCTGTGCTTTTTGTTTTTCCATATGAAGTTAAGTGTTGTTCTTTCAAGNTCTGTAAAGAATTGTGTTGGGATTTTGATGGGGATTGCATTGAATCTGTAGATTGCTTTTGGTAAGATTATCATTTTTTACTGTTAATCCTACCCATCTTTGAGCATGGGAGATCTTTCTATTTTCTAATATCTTCTTCCATTTCTTTCTTCAAACATTTGAAATTCTTGTCACACAGGCCTTTCACTTGCTTGGTTAGAGTTACACCAAGATATTTTATATTATTTGAGGCTATTGNAAANGNTGTTGATTCTCTGATTTCTTTCTCAGCCCATTTATTGTTTGTATATAGGAGGGATACTTTTTTTTTTTTTAGTTAATCTTGTATCTAGCCACTTGACTAAAGGTGTTTATCAGCTGTAGGAGCTCCCTGATAGAGTTTTTGGGGTCNTTTGTGTATACTATCATATTATCTGTGAATCAAAGTACTTTCACTTCTTCCTTTCGAATTTGTATCCCCTTGATTTCCTGTAGCTGTCTTATTGCTCTAGCTAGAACTTCAAGTATTGTATTGAATAGGTCTGGAGAGAGTGGACAACCTTGTCTTGTTTTAGTGGAATTGCTTTGAGTTTCTTTCCATTTAATTTGATCTTGGCAATCGGCTTGCTGTATATTGCTTTTATTATATTTAGATATGTCCCTTGCATCCCTGATCTCTCTAAGACTTTTATCATGAAGGGGTGTTGGATTTTGTCAAAGGCCTTTTCACCATCTAATGAGATGATCGTATAGTTTTTTTTCTTTCAGTTTGTTTGTATGGTGGATTACATTGACAGATTTCCATATGTTGAACCATCCCTGCATCTGTGGGATGAAGCCTACTTGGTTATAGTGAATGATATTTTTGATGTGTTTCTGGATTTGCTTTGCCAGTATTTTATTGAGTATTTTTGCATCAATGTTCAGAAGTGAAATTGGTCTGTAATTCTCTTTCTTTGTTGAGTCTCTGTGTGGTTTGGGTATCAGGGTGACTGTGGCCTNATAGAAAATTTGGCAATGTTCTTTTTGCTTCAATTTTGTGGACNAATTTNAAGAATATTGGTATTAGAACTTCTTTGAAAGTTTGGTAGAATTCTGTGTTAAAACCGTCTGGCCCTGGGCTTTTTGGTTGGGAGACTTTTAATGACTGCTTCTATTTCCTTAGGGGTTATTGGTTTATCTGATCTTGATTTAACTTTGGTAAGTAGTATCTATCAAGAAATTTATCCATTAATTTTAGATTTTCCAGTTTCGTGGAGTATAGGTTTTTGAAGTATGACCTAATTATTTTCAGGATTTCCTCAGAGTCTGTTATGTCCCCCTTTTTATTTCTAATTTTGTTGATTTGGATATTTTCTCTTTGCCTTGTAGTTAGTTTGAATAATGGTCCATCTATTTTGTTGATTTTCCTGCAGAACCAACTCTTTGTTTCATTGAATCTTTGTATTGTTCTCTTTGTTTTTATTTTATTGATTTCAGCCCTCAGTTTNGTTGTTTACTGCCCTCTTGTCCTCAGAGGTGTGTCTGCTTCTTTTATTCTAGAGNTTTCAGGGGTGCTGGTAAGTAGCTGGTATGAGCTCTCTAAAAATTCTTCATGAAGGCACTTAATGCTATGAACTTTCCTCTTAGCACTGCTTTCATTGTGTCCCTAAGTTTGGGTATGTTGTATATTCATTTTCATTGAATTTAGGNGGTCTTTAACTTCTTATTTCTTCCTTGACCCAATGGTAACTNAGTAGAGAGTTGTTCAGTTTCCATGAGTTTGCAGGCTTTCTGTTGTTTCTGTTGTTGAAATCCAGCTTTAATCCATNGTGGTCTGATAAGATACAGGGAGTTATTTCAATTTTTTTTGTACTTGTTGAGACTTGCTCTGTGGCCAAGAATACGGTCAATTTTGGAGAAGGTTCCATGCAGTGCTGAGAAGAAGGTATGTTCTTTTGTGTTTGGGTGAAATGGTCTGGAGATAGTTGTTAGGTCCATTTGAGTCATAAGGTCCNTTAGTTCCGTTATTTCTCTGTTTAGTTTCTGTCTGGATGACCTGTCCNTTGGTAAGAGTCGGGTGTTAAAATCTCCCACTACTATTATGTGGGGTTCTATGTGTGATTTNAGCTTTAGTAATATTTCTTTTACAAACNTAGGTGCCTTTACATTTAGGGCATAGATGTCCAGAATTGAGACATCATCTTGGTGGATTTTTCCTTTGCCCTTCTCCATCTCTTTTGATTAATTTTGGTTTGAGGTCTATTTTGTTAGATATTGGAATATCTATATCAGCTTGCTTCTTAGGTCCATTTGATTGGAAAATCTTTCTCCAGGCCTTTACTCTGAGGTAATGTCTGTTGAGATNTGTTTCTTGTATCAGCAAAATGATGGATCCTGTTTTTGTATACATCTGTTAGCCCGTGTCTTTTTATTGGCAAATTGAGTCCATTGATATTGAGGGATATTAATGACCAATGATTGTTAATTCCTGTTATTTTGTTGTTGTTGTTGTTG
>LZPO01076181.1:11702-25369 GCA_001675575.1 Neotoma lepida
GAGGTCTGCAGGCCAGGTGTAGGGACAAGCAGTGCAGCAAGGAGTGTGTGTTGAGTGAGGAGGCTTGAGAAGCAGGGCACTCAGTTCAAATGAATCTGGCATTAGTTTCAGTGACCCCATTTCCAGGCCAGGCTGCTTCCACACTTCCACACTTGTCAGAAGAGCCACATGAGGACTTATTGAGAATACCAGTTTAGAGCTGGTGAGATGGCTCAGCGTTTAAGAGCTCTGGATACTCTTGCAGAGGACCTAGGTTTATTTCTCAGCTCTCATGTGGCTGCTCACAACCATCTGTAACTCCATTTCCAGGGTATTTTACACCTTCTTTGGGTTTCCATGGGCACCAGGCATGCAAGTAGTGCAAAGATACATATGCAGGCAAAACACCTATACATATTACAAAAATTAANACAGAAAGAATACTGATTCCGATTTAAGGGCAGAGAGGATGGCTCGGTTAGGTAAGTGTGCTGAGTGAATTGCACCCCCAGAACCCATATTAAAGACATCAACAACAACAAACAGGCATGGTGATGTAAAGCCCAGCACTGGGGAGGTAGAGCCAGACTAGCCAAATTGACAAGTTCTAGGTTCAGTGAGAGATCCTGTCTAACAATAGAGTGGAGAGTAATTGAGGAAGATGGCTGACATCGACCTTAGGCCTCCATATACATGCACACATGTCGTCTTGCTCAACTTGAATGGTTGAATGGTTCTGAAGGAGGGAGTGTGGGATTGGGAAATGATAGCTATGAAATATAGACGTAGATGAAGAAAAAGACAGAGACACGGGATAGCTTCGGGAGGGCTCTGGGTCAATACCNCAGATGCCTGAGTTTTAGTACTCACAGCCTTTGTATACCAAAGGCTGGGAGGGCACACAGATCTCTCCCTCTCAAGGACATAACGGTTCAAAGTACAAAGTGCAGTCACGTGTAAACACCTCTTTAGCACTCAAGACATCTGCTGATCGTGCCTTATGGCAAAACATCCTGTAAATAGGCCTTGAGGTATAAGATACCTGGTAATCACACCTTTGGCCAAAACATCCTATTATGCAGCCTTGCAGGGGAAAACAAGCCCGTACTCTCTGACCTTGAGTCAAAATGAAAACAAGCCACAAGCTGGGGTCTCTGTGCTCCCCCATTTGTGTACACACACACACACACACACACATTTTTATAGAGAGAGACGGAGAGAGAGATTTGAAGCCTCCTTGTTGAAGATCCCTGTTCAGTAGCTTTGGCATGGAATTTAGGAAACACTCCTTTAAACACGTAAGCTGGCGATGCCCACTAGAGCCCAATCCATTAAGAAAACAGGCACTTTTACTGAGCCATTTCTGCAGTGCCTAACCTGGTGATTCTCAACNAAACCCCAGAGAGAATGCCACTTTATTGTCATCATATTAGTAATGCTTCTTTGGCTTTATCCCACGTAGACTTCCAATTTGAATAAATAAACGTGGTTGGGCAAAACACCCTGAAAGAGCTTGCCTGTTGTTGTATTCCTACCTTGCAGCTTCTGAATCATAGTTTCAGTCCACTGTTGAGCTGAGCCCATTGAGGTTTCATGTGGCAGTGAAGTCAGAGGAAGAAAGACAGCTAAGCCTCTGGCTCATAGGTGAGGACAGCAGGACAGGAAATTGACCCTTTCTCCTGGTCTTGTGCGGACATATTAGGAACTGGATGCCTGGGGGCAGGGATGGTTGGGTGACAGGACAATCCAGGCCTTCATAAGCGAGGCTCTCCCTGTTGGAACGTGACCTACCAGCCTGGACACAGCACACTGACAATACTCATCTGGATCTCTTCTAAGGCATCCATGCCTCTTGAGATCTGGTCTCCTTTAAGTGACAACAGTGGGCTTTAGGAGCTGCACAGGCAGAATAGCAAAGGGCAGTGACCGATTTGAAATACCCTTGCTTGGTCCTGTCACTTGAGACTATCGTTTGAGCATACATGTCAAAATGACTTTGCATCGGACATCTGAAAGAATTCTAAATGCCTGAGCTCTTGAAGCAGAAACTATCCAAGAATCTTTCTTCCTTCTCCACATGGATGTCTCTGACATGCTGAGACTAATGTGCTACCTAGCTGTTTCTGATTTTTCTCTCAGCCGTCACTTTGCTCCTTCAGCAATTAGCTCTAAATAGACGTTCAGTGCCACCCACCCGAAGAGCAGTCCTTGTGTGAAGGGAACATGGTTAAGCTGCAACTTCCGAATCCTCTCAGGAGAACCCATCAGCTCCATTCTGAGAGACCAGCAGCCCCAATGCTGTCACCTGCTGCATTCTTTGTGAGGACTCCAAGGCAAATCCAAGAAAAACTTGGAGCCTCAGAGAGAGCTTTCGGTATTTATTTGGGGGCTAGAGCATCCATTTCTGGTAGAAGACATTTTTGAGGGAGACAGTGTTATGTAATTGTGCATCAGATAAAGCCACCTCCAGTCTTCCTGCTGAAGGAGGGAATCTTGTCAGCGTGAGCAGGCAGCAGCCTCCTGGTTCTTCCTGTTGTGGAATTGTTTTGATGTCAACCCATGGTAGGGATAGGGACCCAGCACAGCTCTGGGAAGAGCACTTCCTTATGTGNGCTCTGCCAAAGGACAGGCAGAGGTGTCTACACCCTCAATCTGCAGCCGGAAGCACATAACCAAGAGGTCTCATGGAGAGGGGTTTCCGAATTCCTGCTTAGACTTCATTTGTACTTTCATTTATAGAACACAAAGGCTGTTCTTATGACCTGTGGTCATATTTTGGTTTTCTGAATGGTGTCTGTGAGTTCAATGTCATCCCTAGTATAGAAACAAAACAAAACAAAACAAAACAAAACAAACAAACAAACAAAAACTATGGCAAAAAGGTGACCTTCAGGCTACCTTCAGTTCTTTGTAACTGCTGCTTTTCCTGATGGTACATTATGCCTTGGCACTGGTTCCCAGCTGCAGTGTGATGCCTGGTTATCTTCATTGACATAATTCCTAGTAACAGACAAGCCCCCAACTGTGGTGACTGCATACAGAAAGGCTTGTTTCTCATTTGCATAAAGTCTAGTATGGGTCTGGCTGCTCCCTATTATATAGTGAAGCCACTTGACTCACAGGTTCCTATGGTGTCTGCTGTAGGGGAAGAAAAAGATGGAGAAAGAGGCTGGCTCACAAGCCAATCATTGGCCAAAATTAATCACATAACCCTCGTCCCAACATTAGGGTAGAAAATAGAAAATATTTAGTGAATACTGACTTCTGCCATTTTAGCTATGCTTTTCTATGTTTCCTAGCAAGTTACTAATAAAAAAGTTGAATAGGTTAAAGCGTTCAAAAGAGCCCTGAATACATTATGTGTAAAGTGCCTTTCTCTGTGTGGTTTTGGTTCACAGAACCAGTATCTCCACTCGCATTAGCGAGCTCCAGTGGGGGTTGTTCTGCACAGGGCATAAGGCAAGAAGAATGTTTTTCTTTTATAAGTAACTAGAATAATTTCTCAAACTTGAGATCTTCCTGCTCCAGCCATTGAGTGCTGGGATTATAGGCATGTACCTTCGAGCCTGGCTCATACCTTCATTTTGTTCTGTTGGTATAAAGTTCTAAGTCCTGGCTGGAGGATGTGAACATTGTCTTGTCCCTCAGCTTCTGCTGGGATCAAGGCAGGTAGCAGCTACAGGAAACTCCTTGGACAGCAGGGAACAAGTGAAAATCAAAAATGAATTTTTGTGCTATGCCAACTCCAACTTTTATTCTGGCTGATCCAGAAACTGAGTCTGGCTACGTGAAAAGAAAAGCATAAGTGGGGAAAATTTTTGCAGCTTTTAGAAGTCACTAGATTTTTCTTCCTCCTGGGAAGTGAGTAAAGGTAGCTGAACTTCAAGCTGGTTTAGCAGCTTTGAGTGACAAGTGAGTCCAAGAGGAGAGCNCTGCTTCAGATGTAAGGGAGGATGGCTGGAGATGAGCACAGGTCTCACATTTATTAAAAGAGGACTTAAAAAAGGAAGAAAGAGATAAAGAGAGAGGGCAGAGAGAGGGAGAAGAGGGAGATGAAGGAAGAAAAAGCTGGATGTAGTGGGCATGCCTGCATTCCCAGCACCAGGGAGGCAGAGGCAGGAGGATAGGAAATTCCAGGCAAGTTGGGGCTACAAAGTGAGACACTGTTTAAAAAGATGGAAAGAGGAGAAAGAAAGAGAGAGAGAGAGAAAGGAAGAAGTAAGTAAGTAAGTAAGTAAGTAAGTAAGTAAGTAATATGTCTAAGAAAAAAGAGGGAGGAAGAAAAAGAAACCTACTTCTGGCATCCAACTAGAAGCCTTCTAAGTATGCAGACTATTGACAAGCANTTGAACATGTTTGTTAGTTGCTAGGCAATGGGAAGCCAGTTGCCATCTGTTCTGTTCTGAAGTACTGTGGCCAGGCCTTTTCTTTTATTGTCCTGGGANTAAGAGGGTAGATCTAAGGTCATTGTGTGGCAGTGGGTGTCTGCCTTCTAGAAGATGCTTCCAGCCTATGGCCCAGATGTCACCAGACNCTCACTCTTCTGGGCCGGAGACCTATATACCTTTCCTGAACCATCAGTTGTGTTGTCTGTAGGAGTCTATTGCAAAGTTCTACTGATTCCCAAAGACTTGCCTTCCCTTCAGCCCCCTGCTCTTGGCTACACATGGGTTGTTTGGCACTAGCCATGTTGATTGAAACATAAAACTTGGCCCTGTCAATAGTTCTCAACACAAATATACACAACTACAACATGTTTTTAAGCATACATTTATGGCTTTATAAAGGCATTGCATACCAGATATAGTATCTTTAAAAATCCACTTTGTGGAGAAATGTAACAGTTTCATGGATTGGAATATTCAATGCTATCAAGATGCAGATTCTTAATGAACTCATCCATGGAATGAACACATTCATAATCAATTTTTAAATAGAAATTTATGTTGGTTCTAACACTCATGTGAAAATGCAAAGCACTTAGAATAAGCAAAACAACTTGCAACGAACAAGTCAAGCTATTAGGGGCCTACACTATTCTACAGGAAGATTTTACTACAAATTGGCCGTAATGAAGACAATATGACATGGACCAATAGGAAAGACAGAGAACCCAGAGAGACACTACATAGATGGAGGGTAAATCCAGGTGTGAGTGTGTGTGTGGGGTGTGGTCATACATGTGCAGGTGCATGTGTGTGTGAGAGGGTGGNGGCCAAAGGTCAACTCAGGTATTGCTCCTCAGGAGCCAGAACCTCTTGTTGATACAGGGTCTCTTGCTGGCCTTGAACTTGCCAAGTAGGCTGGGGTGGCTGGCCAGGGAGCCTAAGGGATGCACTTGTCTCCACCTTCCCAGCAGTAGGACATGTAAGTNCAGGATCCTGCTGGATGGTTTTTACATGGGTCCTGGGGATNGAGCTCAGTTCTTCAAGCTTGCAAGGCAAGTGCCTTACCAACTGGCCTATTTCTTCAGCTCTCAGTTGAGTCTGACAGAAGCACAAAGGAGTCAGAAGAGGGAGGCTAGCTTTTCAACTGACAGAATGACTGTTACTAACGAGCAAAAATAGCCATTGATCCCTACTTCCTTCCAATGCAAAAATGTACTGAAATGAGTCATAAATCCAAGTGTAAAAATGAGAAGTGTNAAAGTGCTAGAAGCAAAGATTTTAAGGCTCTGAAACCAAATGTATACTCAAGAAAAGAAAAGAATGGGGCTGGAGAGATGACTCCATGGTTAAGAGTGTGTACTGCTCTTTCTGAGAACCCAAGTTTGGGCCCCAGTACCCAANTGAGGAGGCTCACTCTAGCAGATGGCACCTGTATTCACATACACATACCTATCCTCAACCTACGAAACCCTCCCAATACAAATAAAAAGGTAAAAAAAATCTTTAAAATTAAAAAAAGAAAAGGAGTGGGACTTACCAACATCAATAACTCCTATTGATAAAATGAAAATTCAAGCCACATGCTGAAAGGAAATATTTGTATAACACACGTCTGGCTTTCTGTCTTNAGTCTAATGCTCTCCCAACTGAGCTATTTTGGCAAGGCGAACATCTCAATAAATCTTAAAACTCAACAAAACAATAAGAAGAATGTGGAAAAAAACTTAAAGGGTACCTCATCAAGAAAGACATATGTAGTAATGTATGGCAAACAAGCATGTGAAAAGATAATGTCGTTCGCTACTAGGGAAATGCAAGTTCAAACCATGGCAAAATGCATCATGAAAAGATTTAAAATCAAAAAGATCACCAATACCAAGTGTTGGTAAGGACAGGGAGGAATTGGAATCTCATGGATTGCTAAGACAGTTGCCTATAAAAACAGTCTCTGAACAGAGCCAGCATTGGCCACAACCACTCCACAACTAGTGGCCAAAGAGTGCCTCCATGCAAAGCTGAGAAGAAGGTTCAGAGTCCACTTCATTTGTGGTAGCTCTAAGTTGGGAATAACCCAAACGGCCATCAATGAGTGAATGGAGAAGCATGTTTNGATATATTCCTACAATGAGATACTCTCTGAAACAAAATGNAATGAGATTTTAACAGACACTTGTCATAATTTGAGTATGAAATGTGTCTCTGTATACTCAGGATGGATCTCCAGTCTCCATCTGGTGGCACTAGTTTTGGAAACTTAGGAGGTGGAATGTAGATGAAGAAATGGGTCATTCTTAGGGCTGTCTTGTCTCTGGTCCTTTTCTTCATGTCTCTGACTCCTGTGTCATAATGTGAGTGTCTCCATCATGTTCTCCCCACTGCCATGATACCCTGCCTAAGTGCATGAGGTCAAGAAACCAAGGACCATGCCTCCTGTTCTGGTTTCATTTTTTCTTTCTTTTTCTTTTTGCTGTGATAAAATGTCCTAACCAAGAGCAGCTGAGAGAAGACAGGGTTTATCTGATTTACAATTCCAGGAAACAGTCTGTCATTGTGAGGAAGTCAANGCAGGCACTCAAATGGCTGAGAGCAGAGGGAAGTGTGCCCGTGCTGCCTTCTGGCTGGCAGGCCGGCTTGTGTTCAGCTAGCTTTCTAGTTAACCATCAAACAGTTCCCATAGACATGGCTCCCAGGTCAATCTGATGTAGAAACTCTCAATTGAGATCCTTTTCCCAGGTAATTGCATCCGTTAACAGTTAAAGACACCTCCCCCACNGGAAACTCTNAGCCAAAATAAATATGTCCACCCTAANGTTAGTCTGTNAGATATTTTGGTCAGGGCTAAACATTCATCCACCATTAATACACAAATGGACCTCAAAGTGATGGCACTGAGTGAAGGGCATTAGGCAGGAGTATATACCATATGATTCCATACTGACATGAAATTCTAGAAAATATGAGAGACACGGAGATGAGGGTTTGCCTGGGTGGGGAGGGGTTGGAGATTGTGGGACAGTTTTAATTTATCAATGTAATACTTTAAATATGCATGGTGTACTTTATAAGTTATATAGCAATAAAACTGTTTCAAGAAACTGATTCTAGGCATTTCTTTTCTCCAGAGTCTGATCTTTGGCTTCTCCATTANNGGGGTACCCCCTTTTGGTCCTTCTCCTCCCATCCATTGACCCCATCCCACCCCACCCACCTTCTCTTGCTTTGCAATATAGTTCCTCTCTTTGTCTCACGCTGAGCAGGTCTGCTCTTGCTGCTGAATTCTGACCTGTGACTTGAGCTCAGATGTACGACCTGGCTTCTGCGATCNACCTTTTAGTTTGGGCTACAAGTTCTNGAGTCAAAGGGTGTGGGTGCAAAAGCTCGGCTCTCCCACTTCCTAGCTGGGAGCTTCAGTAAGATACATGAAATATCCTGATCTCCATCCTGATGTTGCTTTATCTATCACANGGTGCTGAAATTGGTAGAAATAAGAAGCCGTATCTCCCATCATGAGATCTGGCGCAAAGAGAAAGCAAGTTCAAAGCTTTTCAAGTGCATGTTAGAGTATTAGTGAAGAGCATTGACAGAAGGAACATGAAACCAGATCGGGTTGAGTTTGAGATGGGCCCATTGAGCAGCTTCTAGGTTTAACACTGAAGCTTGCACAGTTAAAAGGGGTACCAAGAGTTTGTTTGATTTGTGGCCTAAAGCATTTGTCAAAATATGGCCTGNTGAGAAGGAGCGGGTGATGCCTGATAATTGCCNGGCTTGGTTGAAATCCCTTGATGAAGGGATTTTAAGGCTTGAAGTAATNCACAAAGAGGAGCAGATGTCATGTGCAACCATCTCTGTTGGCCCAGCACTCACCTTTGAAGATCTTGTTTCCGTGCGGTGTAGACAAGGCCACTTCCACGTTGCTTTGGTTCCCATTCTATTTCCTAACCAGAGAGCTTGGGCTTTCCTGTCTGTGTTTTAACAGAAAAGATATTGCCTCCGGTTTTAGTTTTTCTTAAAGATCCATTTTATTTTAAAGTATGTGTATTTGTGGGTGTCAAGGTGTGGGTGTGTACATGTGAATACANGTGTACACAGCAGCCAGAGGTGTCAGACATCCCTGGGNCCGGAGTTAGAAGCAGTTGTGAGTCACTGGACGTCGGTACTGGAAGCCGTACTTGGGTCCTCTGAGTCACACTCTAAACCTCTGAGCCCGGTCTCCAGCTCCTCTAGTTTTCTTTTTAAGGATTTCAGCTTTCCATTTCACCTTCTGGACTTTATTCTGGTGTGTTGGTCTGGTGGGAGGAGAGATTTTTTGTTGTTGTTTTTTCTTCTGGTCTTTTTNAAAAAAATTATTTATTTATTTGAAACNGTGTCTTATGTAACCCAGAGTGTCCTCAAATTCCCAATATAGCCAAGGATGATACTGANCTTCTGATCCTCTTGCTTCTNCATCCCAAGGGCTATGATTATGGGCATGTAGCAATGCATCTATTTATGTGGTGTTAGGGATCAAACCCAAGACATCAGGCATGTTAGGCAAGCACTCTACCAATTAACCTATATATCCAGCNCTTCTTCTGGTCTTTCTAATTTTAATGTGCAGCCATGTTTGGGAAGGCCTGAACTATGTGGCTGCTGAGGTCATTCCATGCCTGCAATACATACTGGATGGCTTCACCAAGCCATCTGTGCCATCTTCTAAGCCATTGTTTTCCTGGCAGTACCTTTAAACCCTGGTAGGGTTTGAAGAGTGTGGGAGATTGGGGGGCCCTCATCACTCTTCCTCCTGCTTCTTGAGCACACCCACTTAGTGCTAAAGGACCGTCCTACTTCCCCACTAGGACTACTGCGATGCCTAGCTTTATGTCCACTTGACACAAGCTGGAGTCATCTGAGAGGAGGGAGCCTCAGTTGAGAAAACGCCTCCATAAGATCAGATCAGGCTGTCAGCAAGCCTGGAGGACATTTTCTTAATTAGTGATTGATGAGGGAGGGCCTAGGGCATTGTGGGTTCCACTCCTGAACTGGTGGTTCTGAGTGCTATAAGAAAGCAGGCTGAGCAAGCCAGTAAGCAGCAACCCTCCATGGCCTCTGCATCAGCTCCTGCCTCCAGGATCCTGCCCTGTTTGAGTTCTTGTCCTGACTTCCTCCAATGATGGACTATGATGTGGAAGCATAAGCCAAACAAACCCTTCCTCCCCAACTTGCTTTTGGTCACGGTGTTTCATCGCAGCAATAGTAACCCTGACTAGGACAACTACCAAGGACCGAGACTCAGTGATTCCTTAGTCTCAGATTTCTATAACACTTTGCCAGAAAGAAATCAGCAGCAGAGCAAAGCCAGGTGAGGAAACCAAGCTCTGGCCTCCACCTCCTGGCTGTTTTCTAGCGCTGCGTGTCCCTGNCCACATCTATGGTCCATGCCTGGTCCTCTCTCATCCAGCATCTCTGGAAGCCCTCCATCATCTTGTGCCCTTCTCTGAACTCAGGGGACCTGGCTCTCTAGCCTGACTGTCGGTTAGACCCCGTGGGAAGCCCTGGGAAGCAGCAATTCTCAATTCATCTGGGCTGAGGTAAAAGTATCTCTACTTCAATAACATCCCCAGGTGTTAGTATTGGATTTGAGGTCCATTGCTAGGAGAGGGTGATGCAGATTTAAGTTGGAGAGGAAAGGTAGGGAGGGGAGTGGGAGAAAGGGGGAGAGAAAAATTGAAAAAGAAAATTATAGACATACGAATGGACTAGTGTCCATATGTGATACTCAAATGTCACAAGTATTTTACCCCAGGCTCAAGCTTAAGTGGGAAGTGTACTAGGATCTGACTCAAGCAACATCCAGGTGGGTAAAAGGGCTTGGGAAGTATAGGGGGAAAGTTAGGCCAACTTTGACACTCAGGCCCAGCAGGGAGCACAGGTCAGGTGAGCCAAAGCTCTGTGGTTCTGGGCAGAATGTGCTCAAGGAGATGACTCAGTTGGTGTCTGGGGACCTGAAGGTCAGAACACAATCCCACAAACTGGGTCAGAGGATGGAGGATGACACAGTGGCTCCATCTGCAGGGAGGAGTAGTGTAGATAGGAGACACCCGAACAAGGCCCTTCCTAGGGAGTTTCTTTCCGGGAGGTTTGTGTAGGAGTGATTCATACCATTTGCTAACTTTTCACTTGCAGCACATGCCATCAGGGACTGCTGAAAACTAGGAGGCTCTTGAGTATTTTGTAAGCGGTGTTGGCCTGTATGTATGTAGTATGTCATATGCATTTATTTCTAAGCAGCAAGGTGGGNGCATAGTGCCATCCTGTTGATAAAAGGCAATGGGGTGGGGGTGGGGCCAGTCTGGGCCAACAGACAATGGCCTGCTTATTGCTACTCTGTGAAGAGAAGGGTCTTCAACCAAGGAATGGCAGGACCACCTTATCTAGGTTACCTCTCTCTCTTAATTTGGGGGGTTGGCATATTACACCAATGTGTCCTTGCTCCCCTCTGTCACCCCAGATGAGGTCCCTAAGCACCATTCCTGAAAGTAAAATGCCCAAGGTTATCTATTTTGTTAAAAGGAACTCAGCAAACCTAAAAAGGGTGAGGTCTCCCTTTCAGACTCATCCAGGCTTCCCCAGTGCCTTTTGGACACTTCCCATCCTAGACAGATACTTCAAGGATGNTTTTTCCAACTTGGAAGAGTTCCTCTTCTTCAGAAAAGTTGGAATGAACTATTACCAAGACAGCCCACAGAATCCCAGACGAGTGGCCTCATCCACTCCCAGCATGCCCAAGTCAATGGGAGGGTCAGCGACTCAGAGGGAGGGTGGATTTTTCCTTCGAGGAGCTCGGTTCTGCTTCTGTCCTGCCCTTAGTTTTTTCCTCTTCAGGTAAATGGGATTTGTCAGCCTGACACGGCCTGGGCCTGTGCAGCTGNNTGAGCACAGGCCGTTCCTTCTTTTCATCTGAGGGACTAAGGCTGCCCTTTTGTTAACAGCACTTACTGGTTCAGAGAAATGGAATTTTGAGACAGGCTTTCAGGGAAGTCCAGATAAATCAATTTCTGTCATCAGCTCTTTCTGGATGACCGCCATTGTGACCTAACCAGCCTCNCTGTTTCCACGCTTACACTCTTATAAGCCAGGCTCTTCACACCTCAGCCTGAGTGAGGTTTTGAAAACCCTAATTCCCTCACGTTCCTTTCTGGATCAATATCCTATAGTGGCTTTCTTCATCTCTCAGGATAAAATCCAGGCTCTTTGAGAGGGGAGGCTCAGAAGACGCCTGACTTTAGGCCTAGCTGGGGCCATTTCACACAGACCTCAGATCGGTGGACCTCTCTCAGTTCTGGAGATGCTGTTGGGAGCTCACAGTGTTCCCTAAGCAGATGACCTCATACACAGATTCTCCATTACTTCATGGCATGCTCTCTCCCTCTAACAGTCTCAAAGCCTCAGTTCGTCATCGAATCATCTGGAATCATGAAAGATGGGAAAAGAGAATAAAGAAACAAAACAGGAAGCTTGGGAAAGAGGACACTATAGAACTCAGTGGCACAAAAGAGAGGAGCTATTGAAATGAAACTGATGTAAGACATTTATTACATGTGAAATATCTTTGTTCTGTGAAGACTATGGTAAGTAAAGGAGTCATAATCCATAGAGCATTACAAAAATCTAGTTATAAAATAGGGTATAATATGGAATGCAATCTTGATTTAAAATGTAAAGGTTGGACCCTAATTGCAGGTGGGCTCTGAATTTCAGGGAGGTGCTAGAGTATATAGTCTGGGCAACACTAGGAGAAAGGGTCTTCATCTGCATGGCCATAGGGAAGNCATATCCATGCTGGGTTAAGACTGTCTAGTGTCATGCTTTGGGGTCACCCATGCTCCTGTCAGTAGCTCCCAATAAACTCACTGGTTCCCCAGGATGGACCCTGGTGGAATCATTCTTGGATCTGTTGTTAGGACCTTAGGGGGAGGGGTAGATGCTATTCATCTCTCCCCTATGGAAGGAATGTTCAAAAACCTAAATAATATAGTTTATTTCTGTCTCTTTTTAAAAATTGTGATACAATATACTTAGGGTAACTTTACCATCTTTGTTGTGGGAGTCCAGCTCCCACTTTTTGAAGGGTTCTTAGGTGGAGAAGAGAGGAATGAGGAAATATCAGAAAGATAGACCTAGCCGACGAGAAGAAAGACAGAAACACAGGATAGCTGTGGGAGGGCCTCGATCAATACCCAACGGCCACTTCGTTTATTCAAAAGGGATTTTTATAATAATGCCAAGGGGCAGGACAAAAGACCTCCTCCTTGCTAGATCAAAGCACACCCTACAGCCAAGTGTAGACCCTTCCAAACACCTGGTAACCACGCCTGTGGCCAAATCATCTCGTTATGCAGCCCTGCTGGGTAAAGCAAGCTCAGATTCTCTGACCCTGAGTAAGTTCTCACTAGGAAGTCTCTTGGGCTCCCACACTTTGCCATTTCCAAATGTACAATGCAGAGATGCTAAATGCTATGAGCGTTTTATACCCATCAACTTTATCTGTCTGCAGAAATTTCCCATCACTTGTACTGAAATTCTACTTCCCTACTAGTCTTTGGCAACTAGTGTTGTAATTACTTCATGTAAAGAAAAACATACTTATCCTCTTGTGTGTCTGNCTTATTTCATTCAGCATATCTTTACAGTTCTTTTGTTTATTCCTTTTAGAGAAAGTCTATTCAAGTTCTCTGCCCATTTTTTAGTAGAGCTACCTTTTGATGTCAGGTTACAGGAGCTCNNGTGCATTCTGGGCTCCAATCTCTTATTAGATAAGTGGTTTGTAAATATTTTCCTTATTTCTCTGAGTTGTCTCTTTTGTTCTCTTGATAGAATCTTCTAATATGTCTGATATGTACTTTTAAAAATTTTAATGAAGCTTCTTTGTGTATGTTTTTTCTTTTATTGCCAGTGCCTTGGTCACAGTCATTAAAAAAAAAGACTGTCAAAGAAGTATAATGAGAACATCTGTTTTAATCATAGTTTCAGCTGTTACTCTTAGGTTTCTGATGCATTTGAGTTAATTTTTGTAAATAATATTAAACAAAGAACTGACCACTACTACCGTTCCTCTCCCTCTCCCTCGTCCTCCTTTTGTTTTTCTTGCTTTAGGAAGACAGGCTCTTCCTATGTGACTCCAGGCTGGCTTTGGTGGTCAAGCATACCCTCCTGAGTGCTTGCACTTCAGGCAAGTGCCACCATGCTCAGCCCAACTTCGTTCTTCTGTATGTGGATTCCAGTTTTTCTAACATAACTCATTGAAAAGGCTGTTGTGTTCTT
>LZPO01076181.1:28123-43123 GCA_001675575.1 Neotoma lepida
AAGTAGACAGGATACAAATGGCTAGATATCTGCTTCTTTGGACTATAATTAAAACAACTGGATGTGTAAAAATCCAAGTTTAGTGCCAGTGCACTTTTGAGCTAACAGGTCTCGGCCTGCTGTGAAGAAGTAAACAGCCCAGAGGTCCANAGGCAGAGGCCACTTTGGCTCCTTTGTGTTGCACTTAGAGAGCTTTTAATCACTAAGACAACTGACCTACATAACAGCCCACAGAAACCCACCCATAGCTGTATCAGCGTTGTCACCTGGAGTCCTTAGGAAAGACATCTCCTTCAGAGACCACTAAAACAATCCAGAGATTACCTAATTCTGAATATAAATGCCACAGAATTTAAGCAATAATGTTTAGTTAGAGCCCTGCTAGTAAAAAGTAAATAACTAAACAAATAATAACCTTGCTTTGGAGATTATTTCTCTTTCTGCCAGTACATGTGCTTGATGGGGTGTGTCACTGGCTAGCACTTCATTTTTATGCACACACAGGGGGCTCATAATCACCATCACACCACACACTCTCATTCCGTGCCAGGTAATGTGCTTTTCAGGGTGAGATCTGTGGGTTGTGCTGGTCCATGTCCATCAGGTAAGGGTCTAGGACAATAAGCACACACGTTTAGAATGAGCACTTAAACATTTTTATAGAAATTCGAGATTACTTGCCACTTCCAAGCATTTTCTTTATAAAAACAGAAGTCCAAGTTTGAAAAAACAATAAACAAAAACTGGCCCTTGTCCTACTTTCTGTGGCTGTGACAAAATACCATAACTATAAGCAACTCACAGGAGGAAAGGCTTTATTTCAGGAACTCAAGCAGGCATGTGAAGAAGAAACCATGGGCAAAGGCTGCTTACTGGCTCCCTCAGGCTGATGCTCAGCTGGCTTCCCTTAAACCACCCAGAAACACCTGCCTAGGGAATGGTACCACCCACCATGGGCTGGCCCTCTTTATGTCATTAACAATGAACAATCAAGACACTCCCCTACAGACTTGCCCACAGGTAAATTGATCTAGGGAATTCCTTAGTTGAAGCTNTCCTTGGTGCAGGGTGGTGGGGGTGATGATGACATTTTAGGCTGTGTCAAGTTGATAACTAAAGCTAGCTAGGGCAGTTCTTCAGTACAAGGAGTTTTAGATGTGCTGTTCTGTTATTTCCATCATACCAAGAAGGGGCACATGCTCACAGAAATGATTTCTGTGCTCCAGGTTACACAATAGACAAGTTGGTGCTGGGATTTGGACCCAGNTCATCTGACTTCAGGCTCTGGTGTTTGAGACTGTGTTGTGAGCCTCAGCCTGGCCACAGACCTGTGGGCTCTGTGTTGTGGCCATGTCAACTCTTAACAGAGTTTTTGTGTGTAACAACTCTAAAACTCGCTATAGAACTTAAGATGACCTATTATAGGGGAGAAGGTAGGCAAGGAGGGCCGATGATGGGGACTGACACAAAGGGAGAAGAACAAGCATATTGACATTTGAGTTAATAGTGGCTCACGGCCAGAAAGCTGGGTTCCAACCACAGAGACGACATTTTCAGCACGAAGCACTAATTACCATGGATTCACAGCTGCGATCAATCCATGTTTTCTCACTTTGCGTACAGGTCTGATCTTTGGGGACTAATGTGAAGAGGTGTAAAAATAAGTTCTGTTTCTAGCCAGATTAATTATGGGCTGTGCTGAGGCCCCAGCACAGTCTGCCTGGGCTGCAAGATTGATTGGCTTAGGTCCCTCATCCAGATGAAGACAGGCTGAGCTGGCTGGCCCAAGGCTGCCCAGAGGGATACAACTCAAGCCAGAGAGACCACCTAGCTCTGCCCAGCACCAGCAGGTTCACCATGAAGCCTCCCATTGCTACCCCCTGCCTTTTCCCGCCCATCCAGCTTAAAGACCTCCTGAGAGATTCAGATGAGGCAAGGATTGTGAAATGCCTGGAATAGGATGCAGGATGTAGGGTGTACGTGCAGCTCCACAAAAGGTAGTTGTCACATTATACTCCTAATTTTTTTTTTTTATTGCTGGGAGTTTTATTCATTTCCTATTTACTTCTCTATTGTTTTTCGCATCTGACTCTACTGAATCCAGAGTTCTCCGAGAGTTGAGACTTTAGGTTTTCTTTTGTNCCTGGGACCTAGTCCTGCTTTGGGCACAGGATGGTGTTCTGTAAAACTTGCTAAATACAGTAACGAGTTAACTGACTTCCTTTAAGGCTGTTTCCTCCTTGTGATGGTTTGAATGAGAAATACCCCACCATAGTCTNCAGTATTTCAATGCTTGGTCCCTTTTTGGGGGTGAAGTTTGGGCAGTTCAGGAGGTGTGGCCTTGCTGGAAGAAGTACATCAGGACAGCAGGCTTTGAGGTTTCAAAGCTGGTACAGTTCCCAGTGTACTCTCTGCTTTCTACCTGCGGTTCAAAGTGTAAACACTAGAAACCTCCAAACAACTCAGCCAAGGCTATTAGTTGCTCTCCACAAATTTATGTTAAGGCCCCCTTGCTGAAGACAACACTTACATATCTCATTGAGCACAGAGAAGTCCAGCGAGTGGCTAGCTAGAGCCTTCACCCCTACTGACTAATGTTCATAGTACTGGAGGGTGCTCTGCNTGCTACCAGAGGAGGAAGGTAACCATAAACCCACCTACAGACCCTGTGACTTACAATGATGACCTGCCTGCTTTATACACTGATACAATAATGGTAAAATGTTGTGGAACTAACAGTCCACTATCTGATTAGATTTAAGACCCACTACATGAGATGGAACCTCTGCCTGACACTGCTCAGGTGACCAAGAACCTGAAACTAGATAAATCATGGGCCTAGGAGAAAAAAAATACTACTGTTCTTCTGAAGGAGCACAGCAATAGAATGACACCTAATGACACTTTACTATACCAATAGGTCAGTGTCTCTCTCAGCCATCACCAGAGGAGCTTCCTCCTGCAGCAGATGGGAACAAATACAGGGATCCACAACTGGACAGTGTNCAGGGAGTGAGAGACTTTGGAACACTCAGTCCTAAATAGGAGGTCTCCATCAAATCCTTTCCCTCAGGGCTCAGGGAACCCTGCAGAAGAGGAGGTGGAAAGAGTGTGAGGACTGGAGGGGACAGATGACACTGAAGGAACAGCATCTTCAGACANAAAGCACTGACACATCTGAACTCACAGAGACTGTGGAGACTGGGGCAGTATGNACAGGTACAAGCCAGATGGAGTTCCAGTGATGAGAACGGGAAGTAGACACTGCCTCTCATCCCTAACCAAGGCCTGTCTCCACGTGACAATTGCTCACAAAGGAAAAGCCAGTTTTATTCAATGGAGTCTCACTGGGTATATAAACCACCCTTCAGGGCAGGCCCCATACCCAGCAATAGATGGCCAACAAAAAATGAGCTCAGTAGTGTTTTTATACATTTTTTTTGGTCTCGTATTGCTTTGTTTGGGCATTTAAAAAAATCTTACTGGTCTTTTGCTTGTTTATTATGGTTTCTGGTGTGTGTGCATGTTCCTTGTGCTTTTTTGGTGTTTTAAAAGTTATTTATTTATTTATTTATTTTGCTTTTCTTATTTGTCCGTTTGTTTTTAAAGAAAGAGAAAAAGAAGGTGTGGAGTTGGAAGGTTGGGGAGGTGGAGAGGATCTGGGAGGAAATGGGGATGGGAAACTGATCAGAATATATTGTATGAATTTTCAATAAAAATGCTAGGTAGGGAGGCANCCCTCCTGCTTCTGAGTCCTTCTCAGTAATCCATTTCACATGTTGCTGGTGGCCTTCCCCATAAGATGAATGGTGTCTCTTATAAAGAAGAAACTCATCCCAAGGAGGCCCTGCCCCACAGGTCCTGGGAACTCAGCAGAAGTCCTCAGAATTAGGACGTCTTTAAGTTCAGTGACACCCACCCCAATGCTGTCTGTTCATCTCACGCTTTAATTCAGCTGGGGATTANGGAGAACCTATTCGGATCAGACACTGGGTTAAGAGCTAGAGTGCCAGTGAAGGACAAGTCCTGTCTTCAGCTTGTATTTTGAGTGGTGTGAATACCCAGGAGCCACCCAAACACAGTTTTGAGAGACTAGAGAGGGCCNAAGCAAGGGTCCCTGCTGAGCACCCACCAAGGGCTGAACCACAAGAGTTGAAGAANGAGGCAGAGGAAAGTAGGACCCAGAACACAAAAGCCTTTCAGAGTCATAGCAGGGAGCACTGGGGAGAGCCTGNNTTTGTGGGGGCTGTAGCGGGAGTAGGTGTGGGAGAGGAACTAACTGTCACACTGCAGATTTGCTTCATGGATAGCNGATGGCCTGGAGAGAGCAGTCTTAGAGGGCAGTGACAAAGTCAGATTTCGGTAGACTGGTTTAGCTTCCACAGAAAGACNGAGAATTCAGCATCCTCTTTGTTGCTATGGCCAGAATTATAACAGTTCCTTTTAGCAGTATGAACAGCTGCACAAACCCGGAGTCCATCTACAAACTGCCTAAATGAATTATGGATGTCAGTGATCCCGACAGGCAATATGGCAGTGCATATTTCATGATGTGAGTAAAATAGACACCAGGTCACACTGTGTGTGTGTGTGTGTGTGTGTGTGTGTGTGTGTGAAGGAGGTGGCAAGGTATGCTTCTACTCAGGGGAGGAGAAAAATATTCCTGGAGACTAAAATTTCCTCCTTTCAATTTTGAGAGAAGTGAGCAGAAGCGGGGGCCCCCGTCAGAGCTTAGTCACCTCAAGAACACAGTGGACGCTGGTGCACTGAGAGTCAGTGTCTGAGAGGCAGAGGAGCNGTCTCNTCAGCAGGAGTCTCAGAGGGAATGTGTGCTTCTGTGTGTGCTGATGTGGCGAAAACACAAGTTGATACACAAGCCTGGGATGTGTGATTTCCCAAGATGCTAAGTCAATTGTGAAGTTAATAAATGGCACCTCCTGGACTGACAAGATGGCTCAGTGGGTAAAGGTGCTTGCTGCCAAGACTGTGGACTTGAGTTTCATTCCTGGGGCCCACAGGGTGGAAGAAGAGAATTGACTTCTGCAAGTTGTCTTCTGGCTTCTGCAGGCACACTGAGGCAGCACACCCGCACTCCCACATACTCCTAACCACCCAAATAATAATAAATAAATAGAACACAAGTTCCAAAGATAAGACACCATCGAGAGATGTGTTCACTTTGCTTGGGATACCAGCAGTCACAGAGGGTGGAACAGGGGGAGGCTAGGCATGTTCTCAGTGTTGTATGTGCAGAGATAGGTCATAGGTGACAGATGTAATCATGTTTTCTGCTCTTATTGGAGAGAGAGAGAGAGAGAGAGAGAGAGAGAGAGAGAGAGAGAGAGAGAGATCAATAATACACTTAAAATGTAATAATGTTTTCCCCCAAACTGAAGGCATTTCTAGGAACCTTGGGGATCCTCCTTCTGGGATATCCCAAGAAAAGGAGCAGTAATGCTGAATATCATAGGAGTCATGCCATGTCCCTGTCCCTGCTGAGATAGAATCTGGCAGGAATGGTGACCACAGAGACTGTTTCAGGCCATCCTGCATTGTCCTGGCCCTTCCAGAGACTGGCAGGAATCAGTCACTTAGCTAGTGACATCTGAACACATGTTTGGGTCAACCAAGATCTCAAGGGAGTGACAATAGCTATGGCATGTAGAGGTCAGTGGTGGTGTGAATGAGAAATGTCCCCATAGGCTCATGTGTTTGAACACTTGGTCACCAGTTGGTGGCGCTGTTTAGGGAGGTTACAGAACCTTTAGGAGGTGGAGCCTTGCCAGAGGAAGTGCATCACTGGGGGTGGACTTCAGGTCTTATACCCTGCTTCCACTTTCTCTTCCTCCTCTACTTCCTGTGTGTGGGTGACATGTGATATGTCTGCTTCCTAGCCGCCATGCTAACCTCACGCTCCTGATTCTGTGCATTCCCCACCATGATGAACTCCATCCCCCTGGAACTTTAGGGCAGAATAAATCCTTTTCTCCAAAAGCTGCTTTTAGTCGTGGCATTTTATCACAGCAACAGAAGAAGAATTTGTAGAAACTCCACCAGCTAAGCACTGAACATCTACCCTACATTGTTCCATTACTTCTTACAGCAGCTGCTTTTGGTAAATTACTAGTTAACGNCTCCATTCTACNGATGAAGAAACGGAGACTTGGGTAAGGAAAGGAGTTTATCTGAAGTTGCTAGAGTAATGATGTTTTGGGATTTTGTAACCTCCAGCTCGATCTCTTCTTGCTCACAGTATGCTTCCCCACTGTCATGGTTAATGTTGGCAAGTTGACAGGCTCCGCAACCACCTGGGAGACAAACCGCCAGGCATACCAGTGACAGATAATGTTGACTAGGTAAACTGAGGTGGGAAGACCCATCCTCAAAGNCGGTGGTGCCATTTCCTGGGCTTGGGCTCTAGACTGAATTAAAAGAAGAAAGCTGCCTGAACACACATTCATTTCTCCCCACTTCCTGCCTGTGGATGCCATGTGACAGCCCCTGATGCTGTGACTTGCCTGAGAAGATAACTGGACTTTGAACAGTGAGCCAAGAATGAACACTTTCTCCTTGAAGACACCCGTATGCACCCTCTTTTAGAAATCTGTGGCCAGCTTGGAGGAATGTTAATCCCTGTATTTCCCATTCCCAAACGCAGAGACACAAGCTCTCCTTCCTGGCACTCTAAGGAGAGACACATTGATGGTGAAAGTGACCAGGGAGGGGCTTCAGTGGCCACTGCTTCTGGACAGGATGGTTGCCAAGTTCCTGCGTCATAGACTTCAGGGGCCATCCTGGCTACTGCCCTGCATGTAAGTGTCCTATGGACTAAAATTATCCAGAATTGGTTTTGTTACTTGTGACCTTTGCGCCNTTACTGACAATCACAGGCTGGCAAGCAGAGGCACTTGGACTTGTATCTGACGGCCTGGCTCCAGAGCTTGTCCTCTTAATTGCACCAGACATGGCCAGGAGGCAACAGCTACCACTCAGCTGCCTCCGTGGAATCTGCAGCATGGGATGAGCTTTGTGAGAAGAGAGGAGGTCACCGGGAGGTGAGTGATGAGGGTTCCTGCATCTCTTCCCACCAGTGTGTGTTAGGAGTGGAGATTTACCATTCCAGTTATATTTATAGCTTCTGAGTGAAGCCCAGAGNTGGTGACCATGGTCCCATTTCCAAATGGTTATGGCCTGCTAATACCAACATTTCGGTTCCCCGGATGGTCCCTAGAAGCCACAGACCCTGATCCAAGGTCTTGACTGACTTGTCTGGCCAAAGCCTCATTTGACTCCCTCCCTCCCCCTCTTAGAAGGGCCCACTACACATAAGCTGGGATGTGATCTTATCTGTGGTCTGCAGCTTCCCCTCTGCCATTCACCCAGGAAGGAAAGGCCTAGTTCCCAGGTAGAGGAATATGAAGTTTTGGAAGTCAGATGAGAGAGGCTTGGGGCAGCTGCAGCTACTCCTGTGAGAGGCCCCTCATGCTCCGCTCACAATGGCTGCCTCCAAGCAATTCCCTTCACTGGCTTCTCTGATTCCCTTAAAGATTGTTCTGCCCAGTTGGCCAGATCTGCTGGAGAGACAAGCTTGTTTGGTCAGGAAAATGCCAGTCTGATTGTTTTCTAATCTGGTCTGTTTCCTTGCCCAGACTAAGAGTCTTCCATCTGACACTGAATTTTTTCCTATTTTTCCTGGCTTATTATGTTCCTTTGGCTCAACTCTTGGGCATTGGACCTCCTGGAGTCTCCTCTATTCAGTGTCTCAGGAAGCCAATGAAGGGGTCCAGGACAGAAGATGGGGACACAAAAGCGAACAGGAAAGCTATTAAAGAGAGAAAAAAAAAGCAAAGAATGTACCATTCTGTGAACTCGCTCAGCAATGTGGAAGAGATTAGCTTCCTGTTACTTCATACTTGAAAAGCAAAATAAACACTAATAGATTGAATTCATTAATCTTCGGCCATTCTTTTTGCTTCATACAGTATAATTGATTACATTTTATTCCATTTTTGAAAAGGTAACATGTGTAATAAATACAACATGAAAACGCAGAAAAGCTTGTAGCCAGGGAAGTCTCCTTTTCAACTTTGTTTTCATCTGCTTTAGCCCCATAAACGATCACAATTCGAGCACATTGACCCAAATCACTTCAAACCAATAATACTTGCCTCCCCTAGGCTGTTTTTAATTTAATTTTATCTCATAGATTAAAAAAGAAAGTACTATTCTCACTAGCTTTTAAGATGATTATTGCTTTAAAAACAAAAAGTATGGAGTGCCACTGTGTTGCCATCTTTGACGTTTTTGTCACTGATGATTCTGTAACCTCGAGTCTCCTGACTCCAGATGACAAGTTTTATGTCTTAAAAATCCCAGAAGTATTTTTGGGTATTGTAGGGTGAAAAGGGCCAAGGAAAAAATACCTTGCCCCCTGGCTCCGGACTGCCAGGATACCTTTCCATCCGAGCTGCAATGCTTACAGGGTGGATCCCAAATCCATGATAAACACCACTAACAAGCACCTCCCCAGCGGCAATCAAGTGTTGAAAAAAGCACAAGAAGAATCCTGAAACTGTCATACCCTCTGTTGCTTTAGGGTCCAAACTGCTGTTTGACTGACTGTTTTAGACCAAACCAGAGAACTAGGAAGGGACAATAGTACTTTTTTGGAATTTCAGACATCACCCCTGTACCAAGCCAAGGGCTGTGCGAGGCCCAGAGAAGGGGGAATGTGATGGTTTTTAAGGTTGTTCTAAAGCTGAATGTTTGGGCTTGGGGTGCTATGGGGACAAATGTAGGAGAGGAAGAATGTTCTAGAATAAGAATAATAGAACAATCTCCAAGTCTGGCCACACAATGGAATCACCTACAGGAGCTTTTTAAGACTATGGGCCCCTGAGCCTTACAGCTCAGAAATTTTGGATTCAGCTTTAGTGGCCTGGGGCAGGGCCCAAGGATGACTGTTTTAAAACTGCCTCCACAGTGTGGCCAGGTTATGAATCCCAGGATTACAACCTGGACATTTACCTTGAACTGTATTGAGGTGAAAAAGCAGGGGGCTACTATTTATATAGTGCAGGCTTCGTGTCACACAGAGAATGGACTGAANAATAAAACAGGAGGAATATGAGTAAAGCCATCTCCTTCTGTTTGAACTGAGTGTGCAACCTAGTAAACCACAAGTGCTGAACTCAGCCCCTGGCTGTTTGGACATCCTAATTTGGGTAGCTACTTCTGTGGCTGGGTAGCCTGCCAGTAATACCACAAACCTCTTGCTTTTCTCTGTAAAATGACCATTGTACCTTTCTTTCCCACATAAAACAATTGGAGAAGACTCTGCTTCCCAAGTTGGTCTCAAGGTACATATTACACATATTACATATTTGATGTCTCAAAAATAAAGTGTGTACCATTTTAAATTCAGTGTTTGCTAAGTTCAATGGCTGTGACAATAAATTCTTATCATGGATCTAAAATAGTATATTCTCTGGTCATTTGTTATTTGGCAATAGGCAATTATACTCACGATAGAGGTTTTACCTTTGGGTCTCAGTTTCCCCATCTGTAAAATAGGTATTACAGTCCCTTCTTTGTAAGGTTGTGGTGCCAAGTTTTAAAGAAGAAACTGCCTGACCCATAGTTTGGGATCAATAAATGGTAGATATTTGTGATCAATAATGGGTAGTTTTCCATTGAAACCATTTTTTTCAGTTTTTATCCTCTTTTCAACATTTTAAAAAAGCTGTGTGCATGTGTGTGTGCATGTGTGCACGTGTGTGTGTGTGTCTGTGTGTGTGTCTGTATGTGCATGTGTCACATGCACACAGTGCTCATGGAGGCCAGAGAAGGGCATTGGATCCTCTGGAACTCGAGTTACAGGCAGCTGTATGCTGCTGGTAGGAGTGTTGGGAACTGAACTCAGTCCCTTGAAAGAGCAGTAAACACTCATAACAGCTTATCCGCTGAGCTGTCTCTCTAGCCCTGGTTTGTATCCTCTGATGCTGTATCATTCATATCCACTGTCAGTGCCAAGGCTGTGGCTCCAGCTAACCCAAGTCTCTCATTTCTTTTGTCTCAGCTGACAATGCTGAGAAAATAGTATTCCAGCTCCAGAGTTAAGCAGTGACAGGCAAGCCCTTTCAAAATTGGTCCTGTCTTGCCCCCTCTCTGAGGACCTTGCTGCTTCTCCCTCCTGCATTCATCCTACAGCCAGGTATGAGAGCTATCCATCCACTTGCACAAAGCATACTTTAAGCCACAGGATACCCTGCTTCTCACTCCAAGCTTTGAGGCTTTCATCTTGCCAGGCAAGAGTGAGAGGAGATCTCAGGAGATAGTGTCGACTCAGTAAGGAGCCTAATTTGAGTGTGTTAGACTTCACATCTCTGGAGCAAAATACCTGACATAGGCACCTTAGTGGGACATGTACTCACTTTGGGACAGTGTTTCAGAGGTTTTAGTTCATCATGTCTTGTACTGTTTAGAAGAAAAGAGCAGGACACATCATGATGGCCAAGAGTCAGAGGGGATGGAAGAAGGATCAGGGCAAGATGTGAGTTTCATCCTCCACCTAGGACTGGCTTCCTCCTTTTGACTTTTTCCAATACCATGATAAAATGAGTCTTTCAAGGGACTAGACCAGAGCTCTCAGCATCCAAAACTTCTCAAAAGCCCATCAGTTGACAATCATGCTGCCAACATATGATCGAATGGGGGTCNTTTTGTATTCAAATCTTAACACTATTAAAATACAATAGATANTATGTTCTAAAAATATCCTCAGACCAAGCATGGTGGCACACACCTTCAGTCCCAGCACTTGGGAGGCAGAAGCAGGCAGATCCCTATGTGTTTGACACTACCCTGGTCTACATTGTGAGTTCTGGTCTAGCCAGAGCTAGATAGTGAGACCCTGTCTCAAACACACACACACACACACACACACACACACACACACGCACACACACACTTAGATACAGACAGACAGACAGACAGACAGACAGACAGACACACATACCCCCACCACCATCAAACCTCTCAAGTCAGTCCACTTTTCTGTCCCAGCGATGCCATGCTATCCTAGCCCTGTGTTCTCTTTTGCCAGTACTATCTTACTTGCTCTCCATTTTCCAGAACAGGTCTTTTTCTCTCAAGCTGTACCCACATATTGCAGTTAGAATCATCTTCCTGAGTTGAAGTCTGATTTTGTTACTTCTCTGCTTCAAATTCTCTAAATTTACAGAACTTTCCAGGTTCTTCACTCTGTCTACCAATCCCCATGATTTTATTTGCAGTGTCTGAATGTGTTGATATCTCTCTAGTTTTGAGCTTTGCACATAATTTTCTTTCTGCTTCAGGTCATGGAACATCTGAAATAACACCATCATAAAAAAACAAAAAACAAAAAACAAAAAAAAAACCATAGCATTTTCTTCCCAGATTGTCTGGGCTGCAGACAATCTCACCTTTCCCTGCTGCAAAATCCCCAAGGGTTTAATAAGTATTTCCTTTCAGTAGATTGTAGATAACNGGCATGGGAGGCTGTGCGGGGCTGGAGAATTTCACAGGAGTTTGTCTTTTAGGCAGTAAGGGTCATGCTATCCTGGGAATCTGTGATTTTCAGACTATTCCAACTAANTGGGGTCATTGGGCAAAAGCATTAAGAAGTAGCAGGGCAGAGGCCTGACTAGAATTCTAGAGTCTAGTAGTCAACCCGTAGACTACCACCCTTCTGAACTCCTGGCTCAGACAACAGGTTACGAACTGGGCATCTCTATCTGTATCCCCTTCAGCGACCTCAACATTCACGTGTCCACAGTCAGATTCACTGTGAGCTCTGCCAACCATTCTACTCTCTGGAATTTCCTAGACCAACAAATTAACAGATACTAAGCACTAAGTTCCTAAGCCATACNGGACATTACTGTGTTGTGGAATATTAGTTTAAGATGTGTTACAATTGTTTATGCTGTGGAATATTTGTTTAATAATGTAAAGATGTGTTGCATTCTTTTATGTTGCATTTGTTTAACTCTGTGAAGCTGTGTTACTTTGCCTGTCTAAAACACCTGATTGGTCTAATAAAGAGCTGAATGGCCAATAGCTAGGCAGGAGAGAGAAAGAGGTGGGGCTGGCAGGCAGAGAGAATAAATAGGAGGAGAAATCTTGGAAGAGGAGATCAAAAAGTGAGAAAAAAAGGAGAGGAGAATGACAGGACCAGTCACCCAGCAACACAGTCAGCCAGCCATGGAGTAAGAAGTAAAAAAAGGTATACAGAAATAGAAAAAGGTAAAAGCCCAGAGGCAAAAGGTAGATAGGATAATTTAAGTTAAGAAAAGCTAGCCAGAAACAAGCCAAGCTAAGGCCGGGCATTCATAAGAGAGAATAGGCATCATTGTATTTATTTGGGAGCTGGGTGACAGGCCCCCCAAAAGAGCAAATAGCTAAAAGAGTAAAAAGTAAACAAACAAACAAACAAAACAAAACAACCAACTACATTACTGTGTTTCTCCTTCTAAACCTCAGGCATGGGTAGGTAGCTTACCACATCCTGGTGTCTTGCTCATTACGTATTAGGATTCTCTAGAAGAACACAACCAGTAGAATGGTTGTCTCCACAGTGGAGATGCTAAGGCCTTGGTAGCTGCTCAGTCTATGAGATCGGATGCCTCAGCAGTCTCAACTTGACTCTAAGGCCTCTACCATCTCTACATGAGATTTCCAGGGGTTTCTCTGCTTCTCATGATATCTTTTAGTAAACATCTCTGGAAGATGCAAGACACTGGCTAAAAATTCCCCAGTGACTCCTTCTGTCTGTAAGACTGAGTCCCAATCTGAAATATAACATCTTTCATTGTATGGGGACATGGATGGTGGGTTTCATCTTTCCTCAGGGAATGAGTGACCTAGTGCTGACACAGGCTTTATTGGTGGGAAAAGGCCTGGGAGGGGTGTTATTCAGTGCAAGAACTAGGGAGCCTATGTCCTCTTACAAGTAGAGGCAGCTAAATGACAGAAAAGGGAAAAGGCAAGAGGGACTGGACTTTTGTCTTTTTTTTTTTAACCTACAATTGGTCATTGCTAGGGAAATAAGGTAGGTGGTAGCTTAAAGAATGTCAGCTGATAGATAAACACCTCTCATGGTCAGCCATCACTGGGGTTCAATAGAGCAGGCGGGAAAGAATCTAGAAAAATAAGCTACTTTAGTGTTGGAAATGAAATTACTTTAGTTTCAAGAATTATCATCGTTTAACCAAAATGGCATGGCCCTAGCTAAGACCGGGTGTTCTTCCCACCCATACACTCTATCAAAGGCACCTCAAAGTTTTAAAAGAGAGATTCATTTTCAGCACAGACTTCACGAGTTCTTTTCTTACAACCACCCAATCCTCTTCCCCTTGGAGCCCTTACAGGATGGGTGCTCCCCTCTTCAGCAGTGGTTGGCTGACAGAGGGTAGCAGGGGCAGGATGGGGCTTGAGCCTGTTAGGCAACGGAATGAAAAATCTACTCAGTGGAAACCATCTGTCAGAGGGAGCTTGATGCAGGATTAGCTTCACTTTGAATTTGGCACTAGTACTTTGGCCCTTGGCCTATGTAAAATGGGAGCAAAGTGAAGCGAGATGAAAATCCTAGCTGGAGGGACAGCCAAGAGTGGCAAGCCGTGGCCTCTGGCACCCGGAAACTTCTAACCTCTCTGTTTTCCCCTTAGTGTATGTGGCAATCTTACTATGGGAATTTGGGTGGCGTGGGAAGCAGTGGGGCTGCAGACAGATTCCTGAGTTCAGCTGGCCAGAGGCCGGGAGGAAAGGAGAAACCCTGGGAGGGGTAGAAAGGTCAGGGACTCTGTGTAGGAAGAAGGAGGGGAAGTGTCACCCCATTTAAAAACTCCTCACCAGCATATTTGATATAAGGGCTTGCAAGTCCTTGTCCTGCAAGTCTAGAATCCTACTTCCAGATTGCCTTGGAAAAGCAAGGGCGTATACTTGAGCTACCCTGCTCCTCTAGCNTCCATTTGCCTAAGACACTGACCACAGAAAGTTCTATCACNGATAACCCCATCTTGACTGCAAATGGGAGGAAATAGAGCATTTAAGCACGGACTCCACTTGTGGCATGAGATCCTATTGCTGTCTGGGAGGGAATCCAGGGAGGCCATAGGTTGGGGTTCAAGCTCACTTTATCCTCGGACACACTCAGCAGGTCAAAGCTACTTTTCTAAAGACCACATTTTGATTTAACCCCTTCANAAAGGAGTTACCTTCTCCTGCAGAGGTTCATGTAATTGGAAACAGGCATTCTGGCAAAGACAGATGNAGAAATTCTTGGTACAACTCCAGCCTAAAAGCCAATCTATCAAGCGCAGTGGGACCCACAGAGNCTGGCTCACGAGAGCCTGTGGATTTACANAGGAATTGAAGCATGGTGGACACTTGGGTAGTTTCTTGAGGTTTGTGCAAACTGAATGCAACTTTACATGTGAAAAAAAGAGGAAAGGAGGAAAATGCCTTCCCTAGATCCATAGCAGCCATTTTTTCCCAATGAGAAATGCATGTCAGGCATGGAATACCCCCAAACAGCTTAATACTATGTATGCTCAGCTATGCAGGTGATGTACGCTCTATCATATATAAGGCGTGGGGGACAATGATATCCTCTCACTGCCATTTGTTAACATGTTTCTTAGCTTCTGGAAGCCTGTTCTTTATAGAGCTGTCACACTCTTTCAAATGTACTTGTGACCTATACAATGGCACCTATCATGTTTAAGACAGTTTCTGGTATTCCATGGTGAGGATAGCCTTGGGAGAAGTAGTGGTGATTTGACTTACTAGGACTAGTCATAAGATCATGGTAACCAGCTAATCAAAAGAGAGGGAAAGCCACAGGATCAGGCATTCAAAGTCTCTGGGTCTTTTTATTCCATAGCCTCTGTGACCCTTGGCTAGTCATGTGCTTCTGGTGGGCCTCTGGGCACAATTTGAGGGAGGAGGGGACTCCCA
>LZPO01076181.1:60683-83603 GCA_001675575.1 Neotoma lepida
CATCTCCCTTCTTAAGCCTTTGTGCCCACTTCTTCCTTTCTGTCTAATGTCCTTTCTTGGCATCTAGGTTTGACTTTGGATAACACCTGCTTGGAGGAATGCTTGTTTGGCTCACTACCCTAATCCACTCCCTGGATCATTCTCTTAAATCTTGTCCTTTTGTGTTTTCCTATCTGGCTGTGGATCATCTGTCTTTCACTAATGTGAGACTCCTGGGGCAGAGGCCTTGCTTTGTGGTTCACAGCTGCAGGCCCAGGACAGCTGCAGCAGGGCACAGGGAGGTGCTTGGGGAATGTTTGTTTATGATTGAATGATTTGATAGCGTGGGGGAGTGGAGGCTCACAAGTGCAGGAAAGTGAATATTGAGCAAAGGGAGCAGAACAGAATGGAAGGGGGAATGGCCAGCCTGTCAGCTACAATTCCAAGTTGTGACAGGANTCGCTTTATGGCTTAACTGGCTGTTTCAAGTTTCTGAGGGCAGGCACCTTATCTATTTGGTCACCGCTGTATTTCTAATGCTTTGGTCCATCGTGGTCATCACCGCTATATTTCTGATGCTTTGGTCCATCGTGGTCCTCACCGCTATATTTCTGATGCTTTGGTCCATTGTGGTCATCACCGCTATATTTCTAATGCTTTGCTCCATCGTGGGCTGTCACCGCCGTGTTTCTAATGCTTTGCTCCATCGTGGGTTGTCACCACTGTGTTTCTAATGCTTTGCTCCATCGTGGCCTGTCACCGCCGTGTTTCTAATGCTTTGCTCCATCGTGGGCTGTCACCGCCGTGTTTCTAATGCTTTGCTCCATCGTGGGCTGTCACTGCCGTGTTTCTAATGCTTTGCTCCATCGTGGGCTGTCACCGCAGTGTTTCTAATGCTTTGCTCCATCGTGGGCTGTCTAAAGAACGAATGTAAGGTCTAAGGGAGAGGAACTGGACACAGACTGCAAAGGTTCTTTGCGGCTTTGTGCAGAGTCTTGAGTGTGGAGCAAATGAATTTGTATTTCTGTCTTGTGAAAAGTGGGGAGTCACNGAGGCTTTTCTTGCTGTGTGTTTTACTTTTTAAAAACATATGTATCAATTTTAGGTTTTAATTTTGATCTTGGAAATATAGAATTTTCTGGGGAGGAATTGCAAAGAAAGGTACAGTGANTTTCCTCAAGTCCTTCNCCCGGGCTCTTCTAATGCTTGTATTTTATATTCACAATGTTGAAAGCAAGATATTTCCATCACCATAACCCATAGAACTTACAGATTCCACCAGCTTACATGCGCCAATCTCGGTACATGCTGTGCAGGAGTGCAGCCCCGTGCAGTTTTACATGCAGATAATATATGGGTCATCAGTATCTCAAGATTTCCTCATTCTCACCAGGAGATGAAATGATGAGATTTCCAAAATACAAGCTCTATTTAGATTTAAGAAATAACATCAAGGTGAGCAGAGGGCTCAGGATATATCTTAGGAGCATCAACATTTAAGATAAAGANAGCTATTTTACTGGCAAATAGATGATTTTTGGGCTATATTTGTATCGTCAGCCTAAGCTGTCTGAGGCATGGTGCGTGGTGAGGCAGGTCAGGTAATAGAGGGAAAACAGTAGTGTAGGCAAGCAGTAGAGTGTATGCCTTTAAGCTGTCTGGCAACAAAGATTAATTAAGCACTTGAGTTAGGTAGTACAGGATTGCCCAAGACTCAAGAACCTCCGATGGTCCATTTTTGTTGTCAGTTTGATTGGATTAAGAACCACCTACAGCATTTGTGTGACATATCTGTGTCTGTGAGGGTGTTTCCGGAAAGGATTGAGAGAGGCGTGAGAGAGGGAGATTTCTGGATGTGATGGCATGCCATTCCAGGGGCTNGGTTCCAGAACTGAGTGAAAATGGAAAAAGGANACAGCCAGCTGATTGCTGACATCCCCCCTTCTCTGTCTTTTGGTCCATTGATATTCAAGCCCAAGTCTGCTGAAAGCCACTCCTGTTGGCATGTCNTCTCCACCATGGTGGGTTGTAACCTCAAATCCTGAGGCAAAATTAACCCCTCCTTCCTTATGTTGCTTCTTGTCAGGTATTTGCTACAGAGAAGTAATTAATATAGTCACATGACTCCGTACATGGGACTTGGATGAATCCAGATGAGGTCTTGCCCATTACCCATTTGGAAATATCCAAGGAGCTTTAGAACTGTGAGAAAGCAGAAGTCTGTGAANGGAATGGAAGCTCGTGAATGATGGGAGCAAGGGAGAGAGCAGAAGGGCCTTGCCTGGCTGATAAAGCAAGGTCCCAGAGGGGGAAGCGTCGGTGGGAGGCCTAACTGACTTGGGTCAGGATGGGGAGAGATGATGGTGGTTGCTAAGTATAGAACCGGCACTGAGGACAGCTTCCCAGTGAGNTGGGAAATCATTGCTGTTGAAAGAAAGGGGCTGTTGGCTTGTTCAAAGGTGACTGAAGAATTCAGAATAGTCACCTGTCACCACCTGACATACATAGTCTCTGTGCCTTTTGTAAGCTATTTTTTAAATTAAGAGTGTATTGATTGTATATAATAGGTTGATTTTAGAATTTTCATACATGTAGATAATTTATTTGGGTAACATTTGACCACTGTTACCTCTATTTTTCTTCTCCCACTCTGCTGATTCCAATGAGTTTAATTAGGTTTACTAATTAACATGGACAACCTACCAGTGGCTGTAACACTGAAGAAAATGTCTTTTTTTCCCCCAGCAACCATTAATTGCCTATAGGTCATGCGTCATGACCCCTTTGCACTCCTTAGTCCCAGAAACTGCTCACTGCCTCTAAGTCCTCCAGTGTATATATGTGTGTGTGTGTGTGTGTGTGTGTGTGTGTGTGTGTGTGTATCATGAACCTCTCCTCTTTTTCCTTAAGGAATGTTGGTGGGCCTGAGCTTTTGATGGTCTTGTGCACTTAATTAAAGCTGCTGAGAGTTCAAGACTGCAGTGGCTGTGTCATTCCTGGAAGACAGTGCCTTTATCATTTCTGATCAGGACACGACAAATGATCTCATTCAGTCATATCACCAGCATTTGTAACAGTGCCAGCACACAGTAGCATTCAATAAAAAAAATTGTTGGACAGAGTTAATGAGAAGAAGCAAAATGACTAGTGAGTGTTTTGGATAGCCCAGCTGTAGTTTGAAACAATCCCTTTCTCCTCAGGCCTGGCCCTATCACCTATGCTGTTGCATGCTGCCTCTGTCTTAAAAGTGACTTGCNCTTACATCTACTGTNCTGTGCTGAGTGCTTTTCAGGGNTAACCAATTCATCCTGGTGTGTGAACTACATAGTAGGTGTACAGAAATTATTAGCTGGGTGAATGTGACTGAGACACTAAGCACTCTGGAGACCTAAAGAGTCATTTTACGTTGCATTAAAATCCAACATCCTGTGACTTATTGCCACAAAGAGACACCATGACCATAGTAACTACTATAAAAAGAAAGCATTTAATTGGGACTGGCTTACAGTTTCAGAGGTGTAGTGTATTATCATCATGATGGTGGCATGCAGGCATGCATGGTGCTGGAGAGGCAGCTAAGAGTTCTACATCCAGATAGGCAGGCAGCAGGGGGAGAGAGCACTGGGCCTGGGCATTTGAAACCACAAAGCTCATCCCAAGAGACACAGTTCCTCCAACAGGGCCATATCTCCTAATGCCACTCCCTAAGCATTCAAATATGAGCTTGTGGATGCCATTCTTATTCAAACCACCACACTTGTGTACAGTAGTTNGAATCCAGTTGTTTGGAAGAACCAAATTCTATCTCCTGTCCTCAGCCAGCCTTTCAGTTGTTTAAATGATGTAATCTCTCCACTACACATCCTCTTTGGTAGAGTTCATATGACTGTCCCTTAGTTATCTTACTGTCTCCCAAAGTCTTAGTTCCTTTGGGATAGAAATTCCCTAAGCCTCTGGGGAGAGGTTTAGACACTATCAGATTATGCTTCTGTGAGGAACCCCAATATCCTGGTCTAGCAACATACAGGTGTGGCTGGAAGCCCTGTTTTGATAAGTCTTTTCTAAAGTTCTAAAGCCAACCTCTGTGTGTGGTCCAGCAAATTCTAAATTTAGAAGTCAATCTGTCATCAGAGCTGNATTCTATGCTAACAATGAAGTACATCCTTGTCTAACATGACNATGACTTAAGCATGCTAAACCACCCACCCCGTGGAGACAGATACTGGATTCCTTCTGGTGGATGACAGGCAAGTACCTCTGGTATACCCTTGTGTGTTTTCACAGATAAAAATAGTACATAAGGGGTCACCACATTCTTCATAGCTTTTGTTCCTTATGTCAGGTACTATTTACAGAGTTCATTATCTCAGCTCTCAAGTTTCAGTAATACCCTCCACCAAATAAGGCTATGACTTTCAAAGAACTCAGCAGNGTTTTTTAAAAAAATCATTGAGATCTAATTAACATATAGTAAAATATACAGATCTTAAAGGTTAAGTTTGAAGACTTTATTTTGTTTTGTTATGAANGGTCTTGCAGTATAGCCCAGGATGCCACAAATTCAGATCCCCTTAACTCAGGTACAGTAGGAAGCTGGCTAAGTTAGAGCCATTTTGACACTTGAAGACACATGTGTAACCACTTCCCAAATAAGGGAGAACATGTCCATCACCCTAGAAGGTCCCTTGTACCTTTGTTATACAGTAGTATTTTCTGCTCTTGAGCTTCAGATACATGGAATCATGGAGTACGGTGGTTTGAATGAGAATGTCTCCTATAGGATCATATATTTGAATGTTTGGTCCTCAGTTATTGGAACTGTTTGGGAAGAATTAGGAGGTATGTCCTTGTTGGAGGAGGTATGTCATTGGGGGTGGGCTTTGAGGTTTCAAAAGCCCATGCCAGACAGACCAGCTTGCTTGCTTTCCCTCCCTCCCTTCCACCCTCTCTCCCTCCCACTTCCTTTCCATCCCTCTTTCTCTCCCTCTATCCCTTACCCTTGGCCTGTACCTTGGGCATCAGATATGAGCTCTAGCTACTGTTTCAGCACCATGTCTAACTACCACAACATATTCATGGACTAACTTTCTGAAATTGTAAGCAAGTCCCCAATTAGATGCTTTCTTCTATAAGTTGCCTTGGCCATGGTGTTTCATCATGTACTAGAACAGTAACTAAGACAGTACTAGGGACTGGGGTATTGCTGTGTCAGGCCTGACCATGCTGCTTGTTGGTAGAATGTAAACTTTAAGACTTTGGCTTAGGAAAGCAGTTAAATGTTGTAAGTGGGACTTAATGGGCCACCATAGTAGGAGCATAGAAGGCAGTAGTGCTGAGAGCAAGTGGTCTGTGGAAGCCAGGTCAAGATAGGACTAATACTAATATTAACATCTGTGCTACAGACCATTCATGTAATGTTTTGGCCAAGAATGTGGCTGTGTTTTGCCATTTTCCTTAGAAACTTCCTGAGGCTAAATTGAAGAGTTTTAGACTAAAATCATTAGCAGAGGAAATTTTAAGACAGCCTAGTATTAGTGATTACTCTTATGCATATCTACAATGAAAGGGAACAAGCTGGAGCAAAGAGAAATACAAAAAGTATAGTTTGAGGAGAAAAGGAGCATTGGAAATGTAGTGCTGGAGCCAGTCTTAAGCTCAGGGAGATGAAAGGTTTAAAGAAATATNCGATGGTAAATGGAATAAAGGGAGTGCAAACCCTAGTGCAAGACCACACCCAGCTAATCCTGCAACCTGTGAAAGGAAAGGGTCTGAGGGATTTCACAGCCCGAAACAAAACTGGGAAGCTTATGCAAATATAATTCAAGGGAGGAGGCCAGGTTCCTGCCCCAGCAAGCAGAAGAACTTGGCGGCATTGGCCATGTGGTTCTGGATTGAATGTCNAGACGGATACAGGAAAGGGGTTACAAAATTTTCCTCCGTGGTTCAGAAAAGCTGCTGAGGCCAGGCTTGTGGCAGGGGAATCCCTACATGGAGGTCTGGAGAGGCTTTTGCATGAAGCTATGAAGGGGAAACCTGGATTGTGTTGGAGCCCCCAAGATGTTGAAGATGCCACAATCATGGGATACCTGTCAAGGAGAGCTGCTGACAGGGAGTGGAACCAGCCCCAGAGAGAAGTGTATGGCAGTCAACAAAACTTGAAGGAGTTGGAGATCTGAAGAGTGCTTTGACATCAGACATGGAGANACAGAGTTTGGAGTTTGCCCTGCTAGGTTTCAGTCTTTCTTTGGTCCAATGTTTACTCATTATGCTCCCTTTTGGAATGGTAATGTATATATTATGTGCTACTATATGTTGAAAATATGTGATCTGCTTTTTCATTTTGATTTAATAGAGGGTTAAAGTTAAGAGATTGCCTTGAGTCTCAGAAGAGACTTTGGACTTTAAAACAGTGCTGAGACTATGGGGACGTTTAGAATTGGACTGAATGCATTTTGCATTATAATATGGCTACAGGTCTGTGTGGANCAGGAAGTGGAGTAGATTGGGAATGGCCCTCATAAGCTCATATGTTAGAGTTCATGGTTCCCAATTAGTGGAAATGTTTGGAAGGATTGAGGTGTGGTTNTTTTGGAGTAAGTGTGGCTTTGTTGGAGGAGGTGTGTTGCTGTGGGATGTCTCTGTATGTTGTGAATATGTGTTGCTCTGATTGGTTGATAAATAAAGCTGCATTGGCCTATGGCAGGGCAGGATGGAGCCAGGCAGGAAAATCCAAGAGAGATAGTGAGAGGAGAAAGGAGAGTGGGGGGAGATGCCAGACCACTGTCCAAGCAACAACATGTAACTGGATGCAGGCAAAGTCACGGGACACGTGGTGATACACAGATGAATAGAAATGGGTTAAGTTAAGATGAAAAAGCTAGCTAGCGAGAAGCCTGCCATAGGCCATACAGTTGGTAATTAATATAAGCCTCTGAGTGATTATTTTACAAGTGGCTGTAGGACCTCAGGGCCAGGTGGGACACAGGAAAACTTCCAGCTACAATGTGTCACTGGGGGTGGGCCTTGAGATTTAAAAAACCCATGCCAGGCCCAGTAGTAGTCTCAGTCTCTCTCTCTCTCTCTCTGTCTCTCTCTCTCTCTAACTTGGACTGCATCTTGGGGCTAGATATGAGGTATCAGCTACTGCTTCAGTACCATGCCTGCCTACTTGGCACCACACTAGCCACCATGATATTCATGGACCAACTCTCTGAAACTGTAAGTAAGCCCCCAATTAGATGCTTTCTTCTATAAGTTGCCTTGGTCACNGTATTTCATCATAGCAANAAAACAGTAACTAAGTCATAGAATATATACTTTGGGGCCTGTTTTTTGCTCAATCTAATGTGTTTCTAGTTTTAGCATGTTGTAAAAATCAGTTCTTAATCCATTTTCTAGTACTAAGTAGTATTCCATTTCAACAACATATCATAATTTATCTATTTTTCTTCAAGAAATATTCAAGTTGTTTTAAGTTCTGGGTTCTTATGAATGAGAGCTGCAATGAATCTTTCTATATAAGTCTTTGTATGGATAGATATTGATTCCTATTAGGTAAGTCTCTAAATATACTTCCTTCATAAGAAATGGCCACTTTCCCAAAGTAAGTATCTGTTTCATGATTTCATNAAGCAATGTGTGAGTTCCAGTTGCTCCATATCCATTAACGACATCAGTCTTTTCATATTTTAGCTGTTTCAGTAGTGTGGAGTGCTCTCATTGTGGATTTCATTTGTGTTTTCTTTTTAAAATTAAGATTTTTTTTTAATTCTTGAAAATTACATACATGTATACAATGTATCTTGATCATATCCATCCCCAGCTCCTCCCTGCCTCTCTTTCTGGATCCCACTCAACAAGTCCTCCTCCCACCTTCATGTCCTTTTCCTTTAAAAAATGACCCACTGAGTCCAGTTAGTGCTTCCTGAATGCTCTTGGGTATGAGGCCTTCCACAGAAGCATGAGCAGCCTACCAGAAACCCTCTCCCAAGTACTAACTCTCCTTCCCCCAGCAGCCATCAAGTCAATAGCTCCTCAGTAGAGGGGATGCCTCATGAGTCTCCTCCCCATTCATGATGGAATGTTGACTGGCTTGATCACATGTAGGTCTTATGCAAAGTAAACCCAGCTGCTGTGAGCTCACGAGTTCAAAGACCATATNGAGACCAGATGGCAGCATTTTTGAATTCTTCCCCATCCTTTGGCTATTAAATTCTTTACCCTCCTCTTCCAGAAGATGTTTTCTGAGCCTTGAGGGAGTTGATTTAGATTTCCCATTCAGGGCTGAACACTCAACTGTTACTTATTCTTAGCCATTTGACCTGCTATGAGTCTCTGCATTAATCACTGTCCACTGCAAAAAGAAGCTTCTCTAAGACTGAGAGTAGCATTCATGGATATAAACAAACATTTAGAAATCAGTTTGATAAGAAGTCAATTAGTAGGTCTCCCCGCAACCTTCCCCTAGTGGCTAGGATCTACTAGTCATGGGCTTTGTCCAGGCTTACAGTATCAGACATGGATTTCTCCTGTGGAGTAGGCCTCAAATGCAATCAGAAAGTGTTTGGTTACCCCCAGAACAGTCATGCCACTATGATTGTACCAATAGGCATATCTTGACTGGCATTGAGTATGGTAGCATGTAGGATTCACTGCCGAATATGATCATTGATGGCTTTTCTCCCCCAGGACTTGTATAGCACCACCTTCCAGCACTTTTAAAGCTGGCCAGTGGGGAGGTAGTTTCTAGGTTGGTTCCAGCTATTTAACTTCATGATGTCTTCAGNAATAGGGTCTCACCATTGAGTTATGGTGGGCAACTAAAAGTAATGGCAATAGCCTGTGTTTGGNGAGTCTCTGGGNCCTCCTTGACCAACAGCTTACAGGGTGATATCCCATACCTGGCACTGAGATTTTCATTTAAAAATCCATGTTTTCTGGGAGAATCATTGTCTACCCACATTTGCATTTTCTTATAACTAATGATGTTTAGCATCTTCCAAACGCTTATTAGGTATTTGCTTATTCCCTTTGGTGAAGTATCTTTTCAGGACTTTTGAAAACATTATAAATTGGATTGTGTCTATGATTTCTTTTCTTTAGATTTGTTAGATATATTCTATGTAAATGCCCCACCCCAAGTCCGACAGTCTGCTACAGATCTGTTCTTCAGCTTTTATTTTGACAGAGTATAGGGTATCATATACTTCCGGTTGGTCTCAAAATGACTGGGCTGGTCTTGAATCTCCTGCTACAGCTTCCAGAGTGCTGGGATGACAGGATGCACCACCATACTCTTCATCATCATNCTGATATCATTTGATGGTGAGACACATTTTATTTTGATGGTTGGCTTTTTTCCTTGATGGATGGTCTAATTTTCACATGAGAGGCTCTTTCCAGCCTTGAGACAGAGTGGAACAAAGAGCTCCAAAAGAACTGAAGATAATGGGATGCAACGGGGTAGTGAAGACTCCAGCAGTGGGGCTGCGAGAAGGCCCAGGCTTAATCAGTGGTCATAAACCCCACACAATCCTGCTCACACTTCCTTTTCCATCCTACTTAACTCTTGCTTTAAAGCATCCTTTCCTGTCATCCCTACCCCGAAGGTTGTGGAAAAGCAGGCAAGGAAGATTGCAAAACTCAAATATGATTCTCGATACTTATTTGCATCTCTAGAAAAATATCCTTGAGGCATGTTAGTCCGTTGAGCAGGATGCCAGGCAGGGCTCTGTGCAGTGGGAGGGCCACATGAAAGCTGGAAGCTGACAAGCCATGAGGACCCAGAACAAACTCCCAAATGAGGTACCAAAGGCATCTACTCCTTTCACCCTTCAACTGGCTGCTTTCAATATCGTCCTTCTTTTTTTTTTAATAAATCAATGGCTGTTTATTCAATGACTGTTTTTTTCTAATTTAACTTTTTATTGATTCCTTGTGGATTTCACATCCTGCATCTCGATCCCACTCATCTCTCCATCTCGATCCCACTCATCTCTCCATCCCTTTGCATCCTCTCTCTGCACTTGCAACCTCCCCCATGGCCAAGAAAAGACAAAGGAAAATTTAAAGGACAACAGAAAAGAAAAAATCTTCTCATGGAAGCTGTAGTGTGACACAGTGAGTCACACAGTTAGCCCATACATCTTTACTTATAAGTGTTCATTGTAAAGAGTCGTTGGTCTGGTTGGAGGCCTCTGGTTTCTGCTACACTATCGATACTGGGTCTTCACTGTGATTCCTCTTGGATACCCTGTTGTTGTCCTGTGTCATGGAGATCCTGCAGCTTTGGGTGGTTGCTAGGTTGGTCAGCCTGCCCTCTTTCTCTCATCCTCAACACCAGGGTGAGTTCTCCAGTACCTTCAGGCTAGCTCACCCTATGCAGTAAGCAGCAGGGGGCAGGGCTAGTTCTGCTCTCATGCTCTCAGGCTGGGTGGTGTGGGGGCCATGCTGTCGGGTGCTGCAGCTGGTGAGAGGCAGGGCCAGCTCTGTCACTCTTGTGAATCACCCCACTCCCCATTTTATTTTAAAACATTTACGCCTAGAAAATTCTCAAAGAATAAATAAAAATATTACAAAAATACTAAAACATCCTTTCCCATAAACCATTTCACTTCTATGATTTAAGTGATTTATTTTGTCAGANTGAAACACAGGCCAAAGTAAGGGCATCAACATTGCCAATAACCTGCACAGTTTTATAAGTGTTTTTTNCTCCCTGAAAAATTTATGGGGGCCTCTTTTTTCTACCTTTGAGAAGCCCAAACAAGCAGTGGCTAGGAGAGTTCAGATCTCTACAGAAATGCCTTTGAGAAGATAATCTAGAATAGCAGAAATTAGAAAGAAAAGATTTTTTTTCTTCTCCCCTTGCTTCACATTATCCACCTTCCTTCTCAGGAAGAAGATGGAGAACATTTTATGAAATAAGTTACCATTTTTTGATGGGAATAATCATGATATATTTGGAGACCATGTTTACTATACCATACCACACTGCACCACATCACACCACACCATACCATACCTGTACTGGGCTGGTGGCTCTGGATACTTGAGGCTCAGAAGTATCAAGCTAGGTCAGGCTACCACTACCACTAAACCAGGGACCCAGCAGATGGGCTATCCAGTCTGTTTCTGCATACATAGAAAATGCCATTTCTTCTGGATTGGGGTAGAAGAGCCCAAGGCTTCCCTCTGGAAGAGACTTCAAAAGTCTAAAACCTAAGGAAGTTTTCTTTTTCATTTTGTTTTGAGTTGATCTAACCACTGGAAAAATGCCAGCTCAAATATTCAAATCTGGGCTCTGTCTCACCCCAGTTGTGCCTTCAGAGCCTCTGATGCTGAGGGCCTGAAAGCCTAGCCACCCACTAGAGGGAGGAACTAAAGGTAGGATAAAGTTATGGGAGTGGGGTGGGCAGTGAGTTCAGCAAACAATGGGTGCTAAGGGAAAAAGCCAAATCCTTAAGGCTTCAAAGCAGGAGTGGCTCAATTTTCTCTGTCCAGCTGCAAGAGAAGNAAAGATGGGAGGTGGATGAGGAAGACAGCAAAGATAAGAAGTCATGGCCTGGTGTTAGGTTACAAAGCTGCCGGGAAGATGTGGAGAAAGCCACCATTGTGCAATATGCCCAATGTAGACAGATAGGCNGCCTAGGGCCTTCATCTTCCTTAATCTCAGATTCTGAGAGCAAGCCTTTGTTGTAGACCGACTAGTCACTCGCAAACTAAGACTGGGGTGAATATCAGAGCCTTACTTGTTAACTCTGAAAGAGAAGGGGAGCATGGGGAACATGGGAAATCTCCTAGACTGCCATCAGCCACCCAGCATTACACTTTTTATGCTCCTTTGCCCTCAGGATAAAGCACCTTGCTCCCTCTAGAGCTTTGCAAACAGCAGTATGTGCAGAGCCCCGAAGGACCCAGTTCTTGGTATGCCCCACCCAGACATGTGGTACCTTAAGCTGCATGAAGAGTAAAAGCTCAGTGCTCCAGTTTTGTTTACAGGACACTAGGCCAATTGTTTAGATTGGTATCACATGACACTGAGAGCTATTTGAGTACAGATCAGCCACCTGTCCATTGGATGTAGCCTGCACTTGAGACCATGCAGAGGGAAGGCAAGCATTCCACAGACCCAGATGAATCAGATGAAACAATTGGCTGGCTTGCTTAGGACTGAGCACTGCTTTCGTGTGTCTGTCTTTAAAGGACCAAAGGTTTCTATCTACTCTCATAGCTCTGAGTCCACNGGGATGCCGGTGGATACCCTGGATGAATGCCCTCTGGAGGCCATACCAGAGCACTGTGCTTGCCTTTGCGAGGACTGGAAGCTAAAGCTGACAGGCTCAGATTCTCAGTGTAGAAAGGACGTGGCATTTAAGAAAGGCCAAGAGAAGGCGGTCTCAGGGTCTCAACCTGGACACATCTCATGCGTGCTCCTAGTCTCTAAGTAAACATTGGATGACCTGCTTTTAGAGTCAGCAAATGTGAGGATGCATGTGGGCCACGGAGAAACAAGAAACGCCCTGCTGCTTCCTGATTGTGGAACCACTGCCAGATGTGGCCTCTATGGGTCATTTGAGGTTGGCCAGTAGATTTCTTAGGTCATTTCTAATTGCTGATTTTCAATGATACTTTGAATCTTTTGACACAACCTGGAAGCAACAGAAGGAAAAATAGACCACAAAATACCTAAGTTGTCAGGTTGATTCTTCTTCATCAGCACACACGTCCGTGCTCTAAACTTCTGAGCAATCTCCCCTTTCTTCACATTGCCAGGAATGTGTTTGCCCCAGATGCCCTCAGAGTCCCNGCTTGCCTCAGGGAGTCCCCCTGGACACCTGGCGCAAGATTTCCTCATCATGCAGTGGCTCCTGTCAGCTGCATCTTCCTTCCCTGGGTCACTTTCCTCTTCTATCCTTTCTGCCATCTAATATGTGAAATAATTCTGTGCTCTGCATCCCTACTTTTGACATCCTCCAAGACTTGTTCATTGTTGTGTTACAGTAGCATTGGGGGCCAATTAAGAGAAAGTTATTTCCTTCTGGTCAAAAGGATGTGAAAAAAAAAAAAAACCACCCCCTTGATCTATGGAGTAGGAGGATGATTCAGAGAAGCAAGTGCTTGTCCCACAAGTGTGAGAACCTGAGTTCAGATCCTCAGCATTTATGTACAAGCCAGGTGTGATGGCTGTCACCTGTCATCTGAGATAGACAATAGCAAGTTTTGTTTTCCTTAATTAATGAACCTATCTATAGTTTTGCTGATTTTAAAAAACATTTTCCTTTATTTAGTTGTATCAACATCTNCTCTGATGTTGATATTCAAGTTTTTTCTTTGAGGTGAGAACTTCACTTATTGGCTTAAAATCTTTTTTGTTAGATTTATTTTGATTTTTCAAATCTATGTGTATGGATATGTACTTGTGTGAATGTATGCTACAAATGTGCCTTCACAAGCCAAAAGAGGACATGAAATTCCCTGGATCAGGAGCTGCAGGTATTGTGAGCCACCTGACATGGGTGCTGGGAACTGCACTCTATTCTCTAGTGTTTTAACCATAATATGGTATGGGGGGGGGTTCTTTTCAATGTGTCTATCTGGTGTTCTAAATGCCTTGTAAACCTAGATGGACATTTCTGTAGATTTGGGAAAATTTCTGCTATGATTTGAGAAATGTCTGTTCATACAATATGTCCATATATAATGGATGGTTATTTTTTGAGGAAATAGATAATGAATATTAACCCTCTTGCAAGCTGGCAAGGGTCTTCTATTTTATGAGCTGTGTCTTCACTCTGGTGTTTTTGTTCTTTTGCTGTTTAGAAGTTTTTGATTCNGTTCCAGTTGTCAATTATAATTATTTCCTGAGAAACTGGAGCTCTGTCTAGGAAGTCATTACCTCAGCATGGATGTTAGGGTGTTTCTGTTGCGTTTTCTTCTAGTCATTTCAAAGGCCTTGAGAGCTTTTAATTCATCCNGAATTGAATTTGGTACAGAGTGAGAGATAGTGAGCTAGAGTGAGAGACAGTGAGCTAGAGTGAGAGACAGTGAGCTAGAGTGAGAGACAGTGAGCTAGAGTGAGAGACAGTGAGCTAGAGTGAGAGACAGTGAGCTAGAGTGAGAGACAGTGAGCTAGAGTGAGAGACAGTGAGCTAGCCTCAATATTCCACACGTGAATATCCAGTTGTTCTGGCATCACATTGAAGGGATTGTTGCAAATTTTTGTCACCTTTGTCAAGAATCTGAGGGTTGTAGCTTGTGAGTTCATGTCTGCATTCTCTACCCTGTTCTTTTTGACATATGAAGCTGTGGTTTTTTGCTGCTGTTACTGTGGATCTATACTGTAACTTGAAATGAGATATTCTAATACCTCCAGAATTCATATCTGCTGAAGTACTTTGGATATTTAAAGTTTTGTGCTTCTCACACATGTACATGTGCATATTATATGTAAGGTATATTTAAAATCTAGGATCCATGTATGAGAGAAAAGACNGCATTTTTCTGAACCTAATTTTACTTAATGATTTTCCGTAGTATCAATTTNCTCACAAATGTCATGATTTCCTTCTTATTTAATGTTGAATATACTATATATAATGTTGAATATACTATAATGTTTAATATATATNTATCACATTTTCTATACCATTTATATGTTGATGTGTAACTAGGATGGATTTCTTAGCTATTGTGAATATTGTATCACTAAACAGGAATGTACAGGTGTTTCTATGGGAAGAATTAGTCCTTTGGGTATACACACAGGAGTGATGTAGCTGGGTCATATTGTAGTTCTCATGTTAAGTTCTGATGGGAAATAGCTGTGACACAGTAGTCTTAATNGTATTTTGCTGATGGNTGTGGATGTTGAACACTTTTGCAAATATTGACTATTTCTGTTTCTTCTTTTGAGAATTGACTATTCAGTTCTTTAGTCCATTTATTGACTGGAAGATTTGTGTTTAATTTTTGCAGTTATTTTATATATGGTATATATTTATTCCTTGAGATATACTTGCCAAAGATTACTTTCCAATCAGTAGGCTGTCCCTACACTCTTCCACTTTGTTTTTTTCCCCCCATGAAGCTGCTTCTTAATTTAATGTAATCTCATTTGTCAGTCATTGGAGTTATCTTCTGTGCTACCAAAGTCATTTTCAAAGAATTCATGCCTCTGCTGCTCTTAAACTATCATTCTTCTATTTGCCTCTGGCAGTTTCAGCATTAGAGGCTTTATAAAGTCCTTCATATACATTGAATTGCTTTTTCCAAGTGCAGGATGAGAGAGATGATCTAACTTCATTCTTTGCCTGCTCTCATGCTGATACCGCCCGGCATCAACATAATTTTTGACAAAGCACTGAGTTTAATTTTGGGTCCTGTGTTCTAGTTCATTGGACTACACGTTTATTTTTGTGCAAAAGACCATGCTGCCTTTATCACTATACTCTGCAGTATAATTGGAGATCAGGTATTGAGACACTTTCAGCATCACCCTTGATGTTTAAGATGATTTTGTGTCTTTTGTGATTCCATATGAAGTTTAGGATTTTTTTTGGAAGAATATGATTATAACTTTGACAGAGGACTGTGTTGAATCTAAAGACCTCTTTCAGTAATAGTTAAGATATAGATTCTGCCAAGCTATAAACATGAAGTTCTCTCAGTCTTCTAGGTTTCAACTTCTTCGGTGTTTTCAAATTTTTATTTTTATTCTTTTAGTCTTTCTGATGGCTATTCTTGGTTGTCAACTTGACTATATCTGGAATGAAATATAATCCAGAAATGGAAGGCACACTTGTGATGCAGATCTTGAGGCAAGAAGACAACATGCCTTGAAGCTAGATGACACCTTTAATCCAGACCTTGAGGCTGGAAGGCACACCTTTAATCTGGGCTACACCTTCTGCTAGAAGCCTGTATATAAGGACAATGGAAGAAGGAAGAGTTCATTCTTCGCCTGCTTGCACTTGCCTTGTCAGCACAGCTGAGACAACCAGCCTCATGGAACTGAGTAGCTACTAGATTCTTGGACTTGCCATTCACAACTAGCCATTGTTGGACTGCAGCCTGTAAGTCATTCCAATAATGAGTGAGAGAGCGAGAGCGAGAGCGAGAGCGAGAGCGAGAGCGAGAGAGAGAGAGAGAGAGAGAGAGAGAGAGAGAGAGAGAGAGAGAGAGAGAGAGAGAGAGAGATTCATTCCATAAGTTCTGTGACTCTAGAGAACCCTGACTAATACAGATTTGAAGTTNGTACCAGGAGCAGGGTATTGCTGTGATCGGCCTGATATTGTTTGGAGTAATATGGACTTTGGTACTTTGAGTTAGGAAATCAGTGGAATGTTTTAAGCACTGCTTAATGGGCTATATTAGTAGGAATATGGAAGACAGTGGTGTGGAGTGTGATTTGATGAACTGTCAGAGATTGGATCAAGAGGTTTCAGAGGAGAAGAATTTTAGTATGTTGTCTAGAGATCATTCTTGTGATATTTTGGTNAAGGAAGTGGCTGCCTTTTGCCCTTGTTCAGAGAGTCTGCCTGAGGCTAAAGTGAAGAGTTTGTGGTTAATTCCATTGGCAGAAATTTCAAAACAGCCTAGTATAGACTCTATCATGTGGATATTGGTGTTAACTCTAATGAAGATATATAATGAAAAGGAGCAAGCTGAGCAAGGAAAAATATTTGAGGAGAAAAAGGGCCCATAAATTGAAATGGAGCTAAATACTCGTTTAAGGAAATTCATGGATTAAGAAATGGAATAAAGTGAGTGGTGACCTCAGGGCAAGATCCCACCCAGCTAAGTTTCTAACTTGTGAAAGGGAATTAGAGCTGGGTGTGGTGGGGCATACCTTTAATCTCAGCACTGGAAAGGTAGAAGTTGGTAGATCTGAGTCTGAGGCCAGCTTGGTCTATAAACGTTTCAGAAAAGCCAAGCTTTGGCAGTGAAGGACAGAAAGCTGGTGAAGATGTAATTGAACAAGGGGGTTATATTTCAGCCCCAGCAAGCAGCAGAACTTGGCAGCTTTGGCCACATGGTTCTGGCTTTAGAGTTAAGGATAGAAGAAGGGAGTTATGGGATAAAGCCACTAAGGCCAGGCATGTGTCAAGGGTGTCCCTGAATGGAGGCCTAGTAGAGAGGCCATTGTGTGAAGCTGTGAAGTTGAAGCCTGGATTTCCTTGGAGAACCGAAGANGTTAGAGATGCCAGAGTCGTAGGATACCTGCTGAGGAGAGCTGCTAACAGGGAGTAGAACCCCCCAAGAGAAAGAAGTGTGTTGCAAAGCTGAACAGAGTTGGAGATCTGGAGTGTTTTGACATCACACATGGAGCTACAGAGTTTTGAATTTGCCTAGCCAATTTTTGGTTTTGCTTTGGTCCAGTATTTCCTTGCTATGCTCGCTTCCCTGCATTTTTGAATGGTAATGTATATCCTGTATGTGATCTGCTTTTTGATTTTGATTTTTACAGGGGGAATACAGTTAAGAGATTGCCATGCATCTCAGAAGAGACTTTGGACTTTGAAACAAGTTTGAGACTGTTATAGACATGGAGACTTTTGAAGTTTGACTGAATGCATTATGATATGGCTATAATCCTTTGGGGTCCAGGGAGTGGAACCTGGTGATTTGAAAGAAAATAGCTCCCAAAGGGAGTGGCACTATTAGAAGGTGTAGCCTTGTTGGAGGAAGTGTTACTGTGGGGGTGGGCTTTGAGGTCTCTTTGCTAAAGCTTCCCTCAGTGTGACAGTCAGTCAATTTCCTCTTGCCTCTGAGTCAAGATGTAAGGACTCTCAGCTCCAGCACCACATCTGCCTATATGCCACCATGCTTCCCGCTATGTTGATAATGGACTAAACCTCTGAAACTGTAAGCAAGCCACCTCAATTAAATATAAGAGTTGCTGTGGTCATGGTGTTTTTTCACAATAGAAAACCCTAAGACAGTCTTTCACCTTGAAGGTTGGTATATCCCTATGGTTTTAAACTATTGTGGTTGGAACAATTTCTAGCATGTTCATTATTGATATATAGGAAAACTAGTGGTTTTTATGTTCATTTTTCAGAGTTCAGGTGCAGTCCTTGGGTTATTTGATGTGTAGGGTAATTTGACTTCCCTTTCCTTATTGGTATTTCTTTCATTTCTTTCTCTTGTCTTACTGCTGTAGCTAAGTATCTTAGTATTTTATGGAATAAGTGGAGAATATAGACCCGTCTCCAGATTTTAGAGGAAATATTTTGTCCTCCCCATAATCATGTTGACGCTAACTTTCCTTTTAAAGTAATTTGTTATGTTCCTAGTTTTTGCAGGCCTTTTATCATGAAGGAATGTTGAACTTTTGTCAAATGCCTTTTTCTGACTCTGTTAACACAGAAATCATGTCTTGTCTTAAATATATTACATTTGAGTATATTGGGTGAGCTTTGTATCTAGGGAGTAAATGAACTTAGTTATGATGTTTATAATATTCTTAATGTGTTCTTGATTTTGATTTGTATTTTTTTTNAAAAAATTTATATCTATGTATGTTCATTGAGATTGGTCTGTATTTTCTAGTTTTGTTATCATTGTAATGTTGCTCTACTGAATGAATTTGGTAGTATTTTCNCCTTTCTGCTGCACAGTTTGCAGTTTGGGAAGTATTGGTTTTACATCTTCCTTAAGTTTAATAGAATTTTAGCAGCAAATGTGTTCAGTCTTGTGGTTTTTTTCCCCCCAGGGAGATTACTGTCCCAGCATCATTATTTCACACACACACACACAAACACACGTACACACTTTATTCAATTTATAATTCAATTTTAGAGATTTATGTGTTCTGCTGAGACTATGTAATCCATGGCTGTTGGAAGTTTGTAGATCAGTTCAATCCAACTGATANAGCGTAGCTCTGAAGTTTTTGCTTTTTTGCTGAATTTTACATTTGGAAGACCTATTTAAAGAGGAGAGTGGGCTATTTAAATCATCTGCTCTCACTGTGTTAGGACCTATCTTACCTTTATGCCTTGTGGTGTTTGTTCTGTGAAATGGGAAGCTGCAACCCTGAGTGCAGAGATTCAGTCTTCTGGATGAGTTCTTATCTGTAGGGGATGCTGATCTTTCTTCTGAATTGTTTCCATTTGAAGTCTACTTTACCAGATTTGAGAATAACTGTGCAAGCTTGTTTCTGACTTCCATTTGGTCGGTTGATTTCCATCTTTTGACTCTCAGCTTCTTGTGCCCCCCTCTCCACCCAGTAAAGTCTTTAAAGACTTGGAGACAACACAGCTACACAGCTGCGGTGTGCTTCTGACTCTAGCCCACCTGTACCTTTTAAATGCCGACTGGGGACTACTGCATTTGTCATTACCTTGTGTTTGCCATTTCCTACTTTTTTTTATGGGGTGTGGACTAGTTATTTGCTGATCTACTCTGTTGGACTTGGTGTATTACTTCCCAGCTCTCCTTTGCTCATTTATTTCTTTCATGAAATACTCTTTTCTGTGCTCTGGTGGATGAAATCTTCCTCTAAGTATTTTCTTCCTGCTGGCTTAAACAGAGTTGCCTTACTTTGTACTTTCCTTGAGATGTTCTTATTTCTCTAGTAGTTTTAGATGCTTTCTCTGGGTGTACCAATGGCTGGCAGATACTTCTAGGGTTTGAAATACATCATCCCATGCTTTTATTTTACTATTGACAACAGCAGATATTATTCTTATGGTAAACATGAGCAAGAGTTTTCTTTGCTTGGCAGTTTTACCATGTTGACTATGGCTTACTGGGGAGTGGTTCTCTGGTTATGTCTACATGGGATTTAAAATGCCTCTTATGTTTGAATGTCCATTTTCTCTCCAGGTTTGTGGAATTTTCTGCTATAATTTCATTGAATAAATTGTTTCATTGCGTTCCAAGGCATGCCTCCCAGGAGACTGCTCCCATCTCAGAACACCTCCAGTGCCCTTGTGTGGTCTGCCCAGGCAGCGCTGAGTGTGGTGCCCCTCAAGTAACTTCATGATGCCTGTGGAGACTCTCAGTTCAGACTCCTTTGCCACATTCTGTCTCCATCTCTGCAGTGTTATCGTTCTGGCTTTCTGCACATACTGCACTTACTCAGCCCTAGCTGCACCTCTACAGCCTGGGTGACTCTTTCCAGGTGCACTTCTAACCTTGACTGTGTCTGGGAGTGGGTAGAACACTCACTGGGTAGCCATTGCTGACCCTGTCCTGGAGTAAACAGTGGAGAAAATCCCATTAAGGCTGATTTCTTTTTTCTGAACTTTTCTCTAATAGGTACTCTTTTTTAAAAAATCCCGACTCTTCTACTTTAGTCTCATGGAGATGGTTTCTGATTGTTTGTCTTCCCTGAAGTCTTGCTCTTTGAGGTTTCTGTGATTCTTTTTCTTGAGTTAACTCGTCCAGGGCTTGCCTAATGGGTTTGATGTGCCATCCAGGAAACTTCTTAGCATTCACATATTTTGCTATTCTATGCTTACAGGTATTCCATTTGGGGGGCAAAACTATAAAATATTTCCTTTACATTTGAAAATTGTAGGCAGCAATAATCTTGGTTCCTGGATCTTGAAGGAATAATTCTTCATAGTACCCATTTTATTTTCTCTGAGTAACAGACTATCTCAGAAGGTTTTAGCCAATTTATTCAGTTCTTACACAAGACGCTGCAAAGATAATTTCTAAATTTAAGTTAATGTAATCTAAAACACAGATGAAAACAAGTAGTATTTAAATCTTAATGTCCACAAACCTGCATCTTATATTGCTATGTGAGGTAAAAATCTAAACACTATTTTTACTTTGACAAATGAAAATACTGAAAAACACTTTTAAGTCATCTGAAAATGTCTATGTGCCCTGATGTTGTCCAATAGGAGCACAAAGAACAATATTCTAATCCAACAGTATCAACAGTTTGTGTGTGTAAGCGAGATTTCAAAACCAAAGTTTGCAAATTATACCTTCAACTAGANCCTTCTGCCAGTTCTACTAGAACAATTCACATTGTACAAAGATGACTTTCAAGGGGTTTACTGTATTTAAAAAGGAAAAAAGAAATAATGCAACATGAAGGTAGCTCAGAAATAGAGAAGGACTCAGAATGGGCAGCCCAGACCTTNAGAAATTTCTTCCTTTCACAGGAAACTTTACTTATGAGAGGACCTCATAGCCAAAATGAAAGAAACTGAAGCAAATGCTTTACCCAAATTTATTCACAGTATAAAAATTACTGGAGTATTTTTTTNAAAAAAACAGAAAGAGCTTATTGGGTTGACAAATTAGAACCTTCTGATTCAGTGTTATGACATGCAAAGTGGACTATAAAGAAAATAATTACTAATATTAGATTGAGTCCTCATTAAAAGTAAATTTCTGTTTCTCTAAAATTTAGATAGAGTTTGGATAGAATTTAGTGTGTGTGTGTGTGTGTGTGCGCGCGCGCGCGCATGTGTGTGTGTACATTGCAGAAATACAATTAACATTTGTGAAAGTGTTTTTGTCATTCCTACCTACCTGGTGCAAATCTGCTTTTCTAGGTTCTGAATCCCTTTGAAACAGTGGTTAAATTTATACAGAGACCACTTGATAAATCTCAAGAAGTCAGGGATATAGTAGTCATGAGACACGTCATACTGCATAAATTACCTCAAAGCACAGATACCCTGGTGTGTGTATAAAGTCAACTGGGTCTTTCATCAGAATGAGCTAAAAATAAAAGAAAATCTCATACAGACAATCAAACNGAGTTGATATTTCTTTTGGCATATGGACAAACTCGTCCACACCACTCCAGAAATACANTGAAAAACACAATTTCTGACAAAATGGGGGACTGTTATGTATAAAACATAACTTGTTTGGTAAACAAGATTTAAAAATATAAAAAGGAAAAACNATTTCACTCTTTTTTTTCCCCCTAGAAAAACTATGAGTAAAAACTTAAGGCCACAACTCATTATGTATGAAATGTTCAACTCAAAGGGAGCTCAGGCTTGCTGTGCAAAAGAACTCTCCGCAGTCAGTTTTTCTCTGTGGGACTGTTTAACTGCAGGATGACATTTTATTTAACAGACAGCATGGACTTTGTACATGCCCATTATCAGTGCCTTGAAAACCAAACAATTTAAAAGTTAGCAGCAGTTTCTGCAAGGTACAAAAATACACATTTGTTACATAACACGGTAATAAAATTTGTCAAGATATATTATACAAACTCATAGCATTTGAGATAAAGAATCAGTCTAATATATTATAGATTGATGGAGTCTAATAAAATGACATGTCTGTCTTCAAATCATATAATACTTTACAGCAATATTAACAGACTATTCACATTGAGTATCATGGGCACATCTAAGGAAACAGGGTCAGAATGGTTGATGGAGAATCTTACCAACTATTTTCTTCTATGCTTCAAACTGGGTGGACAATTTTCTACTGGCCATTATGAAAGGAAAAAAAAAAGCCAGAACTCTTTAGTTTGTTCAGGAGGCATTTCTTCCAGAGAGACATTCTAAGCCATAAGATCTTCATTCACATCTTGCAGTTCTGACAGTAGTATGCCCTAAAGGGAAGGGTCGTCCTGCTAACTTTATACATTAATANCAGAAAAGATACATATGGATACTTAGGAGTCTTCATATGGAAGTGGTTGGTTACAAGGTGGGATCTAGTTCACAGCTGATTGAGATTGCCAGTGTCATGAAGGAGCTCTTTGGACACAGATTTCTAAAAGATAATTATGATTTGGGCAAACAGGGCCATGCCCCTGAGAGGTAGGTGGCACTTCTACAGTTAATACTTAGATGGAGTCTTATCCTACAACCANCAATGCAATGTTTGTGAGAAGGGAACAACGTCTGCCACGAGTTTCCTGGTGACTGGTAGGGAAATAATTTGGGATAAGCTAGTTTTTGTGTGAAAAATCCTTTTTACAGTGGATTCATGAGATCA
>LZPO01076182.1:13400-24018 GCA_001675575.1 Neotoma lepida
GATTGCCAATAAATGCTGCTTCTAATGTCATATAACATGCAGAGTTCTTGCTTCTGGCTTCTTTAAGATTTTTGTTATTGAAGAGTAATTCAACCAGACATGGAGGAAGACATACAGACTAATAGCATAAATCTGGTCAAAATATATTATGCACCTGTATGAAATCATCCAAACACATTGTATACATGTCAAATTTTNTTAAAATTGTCTATGTTTGCATTTGATGCTCTGGTTTATTTATGACTCTCTTTTTCATTTTATTAAAAAACTTGGAAATAAATAAAAACACCATACAAAAAAGGAAAAGAAGTAGATANTATTGTTGCTATTATTGAATTCAAACAACTGGATTTGTGGGTTTTCATGATAATTTTCAAANTTTCATTTTTATTAGCATTAGCTTAATATGAATTTCTGAATTTTAGGTTTTAGGGAGAGTGTAGTTTTTGAGCTTCTTGGATCTGTAGAATTAGATGATTCTTTCAAACTTTTTTACCAGTTACAGTGACTATCTCTGATGTTTACACAGACAAGTTCTCAACTGAAACCAGGTGGGATATCTTTTATGAGTTATTAATCAGGGAGGACACAGAGCCCCCCCTAAACAATACAAACAANTACCATTTCTCTTGNTTTCCCACCCCTGCTAACTTATAATAACCTATTACTAAAGACACCATAAACTTTGATTGCAAGATATGAGAAAAACAACAACAACAAAACAGTCTGGAGATAAGCTGAAGCTTCCTCTCTACTAGCTTGCTTTCAAAACTCTGGGGGGTGTTACATGGACTGATGTCAAATGCAAGGNATCAATGATCTGACACAACTGTGAATTCTAGGATACAAGGTAGGATGTACCAGGCAAGATGTATCCACTTGTGAAATTGTGGCATGACAATGATCAGGTAACCAGCCTCTCCAGTTGCATTTCAGACCAGCTCCACAGTAAGGAGTCTTTGGATGCCTCTGCAAACGTAGTCAAATCCCCTTACTCAGGAAAGCTATAGCTCTATAGGTCCTAGATGAAAATTACCACTGCTGTTTGCTCAAGTTGACGGAGTGTCTGACTTCCTTCTAAATATGATTGTCAATAGATACTTGCTACTCTCAGTCTTAATCAGCACAGCCTGTCTTTGCCATGACTCATGGTGAATGCAGACACNCTCAAGTTTCAGAGAACAAGTGATAGTTGAGTGCTCATCTCTAAACGAGACATTTGTACCACCCCTGTAAAGCACAGTGAACGTCATGGAATTGGTAACAGAAAGAATTAAATAATAAGAAGATAGGAAGGGGGCTGAAAATTGTCATCTTCTGGGCACAACACAACTATTTCAAACTTGAACTCACATCATCTGGTGGCTCATCTGTGCTGGGGCTACAGAAGACCAGGCCTGTTAACAGATAATCAAGAATCAATAAGGGGGTTATGAGGTCCTACCCCTTCCTNGTGAACTATTGGGGACTGAACAATTCCAGGATAAAGAGAGTTGCTATCTTCAGTTGNATACCCATGGGTGAACCCACCACATTCCAGTATAATTTTCAGACCAATAGGCTCACAGGCTACCTTGTTTAAACTCATAGATCACAATATAAGGTGACNATATTTGAATTTAAGAAAGAGNTTAGTAAGGAGGAGGGTATTTAACAAGGATGGGGGGTAAGAGAAATTAGAACACAATCAATATGAAGATCTCAAAGTACAAATTTAATTAATAAAAACAGAGTCTATTATAGGTCACTGTACAATTACCCAACTGGAAGCCAGCTTTATGAATTGTCATGTGTCATCCCACGTGCCACACTATGTTAGAACTTCAGTCAGATGCTTTCTGTATCTCATTGGGCTCTGATAGCTCATGTTAAGCCCTTGATAAATTTGTTCTAGTAGAGCTTACACTTCCACAGTAGGTTAACCATTCTNCATGGATACCTTCCCCACCTGCTTTGACTTTGGTGTCCTCTGCTAGACTTTCTTCAGGCAAGAGACACTGTGTTTCCTCTGCTATTGATCTGAATCGGGCTATCTAAATATATGAATAACCTCTTTGGTCTGCATACATTCAGACGCATTTCAATAAGGGGGATGCTTTTCTGATACTACTTGGACTCTTAACTCCAATGTGGCAGTCAACACCTGCTCTACTCCATGCCAGGCTTATCTTCGTATAGGATGGTCTATTTTTTTATACCAGGACATTTCTCAGTGGATGTGTCATTGTCACTTTACTTTCACATCCCAAAACAAGACACCTGCCCTAAGCGACTCTATTTTCTCTACCCCAACTAATAAATTGAGTGTCAGTTCATGAAAGGGAATGTGGGAAAAATCAGAGGTAAGAAAAAGGGGAAGAGGGGAAACCATGAGTATTTTATAATGCAAAATTAAAGCAAGGTAGACAAAACTGGATTAATAAAGTTGATTTAAGGATCACTTTACAGTTAATTATTCCTCTCACAATCCCAAATTCAAAATTTTTCAGTAGTAAAATTCGGATTTATAATAGTAAGGCAAAAATACACTATGAAAGAGAAGATTTGTGGGTAGAAGGAATGATTTCTGNTGTTATACCAGAAATGTATTTACACTTAATGGCCAACTGTAGTCATTTCAGTGAAAAAATCCAGAGCTATATAAAGTAAATGATTATAACATGTCTACCATTACCTATTCTACAAAATATATGTAATAAACTTTCTATATATTAAGTTTAAATTTAAGCAATTGGCTGTACTTGAATAAATATATTGATTGAAACTCACTATGTTGAAACAGATGGAAAGTCAATGGCAGTTTCTTTCACACTAACAACAACCACAACTAATAAAAAGGGAAAAAGTATAGATTTTTTAAAAATCTGTTTGTAGAAAATAATAAACTAATTTGTAAAATAAATCAAAATGGCACAGTCAGTGTTAAGATAGATGGAATTTTGAATAGCATCACAGAAAACATGGGAATAGAGATGTCACATAAATCTGCTGATTATCTGTCTTCTGAGCACGAGGTAGTAGGATTGCTGAACCGTACATACAGCAATCTGTCTTTCAGTTTCTCTAGGAACTTCTATAATGTATTCCACACTGGTTCTTCTAGTTTACATGATCATCAACAATGCAATGCAGATGACTTCCTCTTTTTCTACATTTCAGCGAAGCTTTGTTATTCTTTTGCTTTTGTGAAAATAGTCATTTCTTACTTGGGTGAGGCCAGGATATGCTTTCTACACAAAAATTTCCCCCCAATAAATAAATGCATAAAGGAAATGTAGNGTTAAATACAGTATGGAAAAGTATCCAGTAATAAAATATACCAACTCGTGTCATTTCTGACAACATGAATGGACCTAGACAGCATTATAAGTGAAACAGGTCAGGCTAGTAAGACAAATACTTTGTCATGTCATATATATTTGGAATTGAAAATTGTTAATTTGATAGGAATTGAGGAAAGAATAATTGTTGTGAAAAAGTAAAGAGAAAAGAGGAACTGGGGGAAAGAGCAGAGAATGGTCAGCAGGTACACTGTTACATTTTTGAGGTATAACTACTTGTGTTTCATGATAACATTGATTGGTCATGTTAAGAACATTGCAGGTGTATATATAGAAAGAATAACTTCAATTAATTTTTGTCATAAAGAAATGTTAAGGTGTAAAGTGACAGAAAAAAAATATGTAGACACTTCAACCAACATGTCAGAGGCCTGGGAATCTACAAATAAAATCATCAGTAGCAGAAAAAATTGCTAGGGTCAAAGCATAGTAGAATAAATGAAATTTTACATATTAATGCAGTGGAGATAACTCACACTTAGTACATATAGAAATAAAATGTATTCACCATGTGGAAAGGGATCCCATGAGTANCATTGTTGCATGGATTACTGAATTATATAAACTATTCTTTTTTTTTTCTTNCCCTATGACTCAGCATGAAAGTCACTCTCTCCTGGAGATTTCTGTTGTCTCTTCCAAACTTTATGCTTTCAGAAGTTAAATGGGTTGTCAAAAATTGGTTGATAAAATGGCAAATTCCTGTTTCCACAATGTGGTGCTTTCAGCAATATTGGAAGAAAATGACTTTATGTCATTTGGACTTCAGTTCTGGATGAGCCTTCAGTAGACATGTACTCTGTGTCCAGTAAGGCAGTACTGGGGCTTGGTTTGAAATGATGCAGCTCACATTGTTAGCTGTTGTTCAGTAGCTAAAGACAACAAGGTTGTAGATAAGGATAGATTTCATGAGCCCACCCTAGTCTCTATAGGATCTTGATGAACTTTAATGTTAAAAAATGGAATTAAGTTTAAAATAAATTACTTTATGAATCATACTTAAAGTGTATTTTGAATATTGTAAATTATTTATAGAACCATTAGTTTTCTCTTTTGTAATTGGAAATAATTCCACCTTAATTAAAAGAGAGCAAAATTCACATTTGAGGGCATAATATATATGCATATAGAGGTATATCTATATTTATATCTATATCTATATATCAGATATTAGAGCTTTACATATAGCATATCAGTTAGGTATATTTTAGGTATATATATAGACATATTTTATATATATCTATATATATATCAGTATATTTTCACAGTTTATAAACCATCTAATTGATGAGAGAAAATGACAGTAGAAATAAAAACCTAGATATATATGGTTCACTTCAAAATTCACTATTTTTCTAACTACCTAAGTTTTTGTTTTAATTTAAAGCTTTTACTTATTTTTAAGAAGTTTTTGCATGAGTGTATCATTTCTACCATCCCTCCTTCAACTTCTCCCACATTGCCTCCATTCTCTCTCAAATTCATTACCCTTATTTCTTAATTATTATTGTTATATGCACATGCTACCTAATCCATTTAGTGTTGTCTTTATGTACATGTGTTTAGAGATGACCAGTTTGAGTTGAGTAACCTACTAGTGGTTTCATCTCTAGAGAAAACATATGCTCCCTATAAGCCTAAATATTGTAAGTGCCAAAGGACCAGGGTGCCTCCTGTGAGACATTATCTTCTTGATATGACAGGACAACTACACCTGTGAAATCTCAAAATTGTGGTTGCCTAAATAAGACCTACACATTGGCAATACCAGTCAAAATGCAAAAATACCTTGCCTTGGATGGAAAGCTGTAGGCAATAATATGTAAACTCCTGGAGCCCCTTTTACCAAGATGTTTCCTAAGTCATAGGTGTAGGGGTTGTATTGTAGATGTACCAATGGGGCTGGGCAAGTGATGGTCACTTATTTTCTGCATTTTTATCAGTTGTGGGTCTGTATAATAGTCTACAACTGCTGAGGTGGGAGTAAATTCTTTGATGAAGGAATGGGAACTATACTTATCTATGGATATAAAGTTAGGTGTATAGACTGTAGTAAGAAATAATATTGGTTTAGGAAAATGACAGTAATAGGTTCTCCTATAGGGTCTATGATCTCTCCAGTCTCTGGTAGTTGGAAATGTTTGTATTACTAGGTATGAGTTCCCTCCTATTGAGTATGCCTTGATTAAATTTGGACAACTTCGAGTAAAAGTGCTACTAGTACAAACTTTGAGCTACATGCATACATATATACAACCATACATACAATATTTAAAAAAAACGTAAGACCTAATTGAGAATTAAGCCATGGATCTGAACAGAAATTTCTCAAAAGAAGAAAAAAAATTGCTAAGAAATATATTTAAAATGGTTCAAAATCCTTGGCAATTGGGGAAATGTAAATAAAAACAAATTTGAGATTTCCTCTAACCTCAGTCAAAATGACATGGTTAGAAAAAAATCAACTAACAGTTGGTGAGGATGCAGAGAAAGGAGAACCCTAATTTATTATTGATAGGAAGTCAACTGATGCAGTTACTATAGAAATCAGGAAGGAAGTCCCTCAAAAGTTGNACATATTTCTACCATGTGATCCATCTATATCATTCCATATCATATACCCAAAAGTTATATTATGCTATNACAGAATACATTCTCAACCCTGTTCATTGTTGTTCTCTTCATAATAAACAAGAAACAGAAACTATGTAGTTATCCTTCAACTGGTAGCATTTACAGGGCCTGCACAGGTCTAAGCCAGATGGGATCCTAGTGCTGAAAGAGGAAGTAGATAAAAGCCTCAATCTCTAACCCTGAAGCTATCTCCAANTGATAACTGCTTGCAAAGGAAAAATTAGTTATAGTCTCACTAGGTATTCAAATGACACTTAAGGACAGGCTGCATGCCCAGTTATAGATGTAGAACACAAAATAAAGTGAATGATATTTTTTGGAGGTTTTCTCTCTCATCATGCTTTGCCTGGAAATTTCATTTTTATTGTTTTGGTTTGATTTTTACCTTAAAGGNATTTTATTTATATACTATGGTTTTCTGATTGTTTTGTGGGTGCAAATGTATTTCTGTGACTTTATGTGTTTCCTATGTTTTCCCTTAGAGTTATTTCTTCTCAGTTTGTTTGTTTGTCTGTTTTTCATCCAATACAGATGCAAGTATCACTGAGAAAATACAGATATGGAAGAGAGAAGGAATCTCAGGCTTAGAAGATGCAATAGAAGGAATTGATACAGTGCTCAAACAAAATGTTCAATCTAAACCATTCCTAATACAAAACAAATTTGTGACACCACAAAAAGACCAAACCTAAGAGCAGTAGGAATAGAAGAAGGAGAAGAATCACAGCTCAAAGGCCCAGAAAATACATTCAACAAAATTATAGGAGAAAGTTCTCCTAATCTAAAGAAGAAGATGAAAATAAATTTACAAGAAGCTTACAGGACACCAAACAGATTAAACCAGAAAAGAAAATCCCCACCACATAATAATCAAAACACTGAAAATACAACANAAGAAAGAATATTAAAATCTACAAAGAAAGAAGGCCAAGTAACATATAAAGGCTGACCTATTAGAATTGCAACTGAATTCTCAATGGACGCTCTAAGACCAGAAGGGCCTGGACAGATNGCAAAAGGTTCTAANAGACCAAGGATACCAGATCAGACTACTCTACACAGTGAAACTTTCAATCACCATAGAAGGAGAAAACAAGATATTCCATGACAAAGTCAGATTTACACAGTATCTATCTACAAATCCAGCCTTTCAGAAGGTACTAGAAGGAAAACTTCAACATAAGGAGGTTAACTATACACATGAAAACACAGGAAATAATCTCACACCACCAGAATCTAAACAGGGAAAAACTCGCCCTCTGCCCCCCACCTCTGTCTATGTCTCTGTCTCTGTCTCTCCTTCTCTCTCTCTCTCTCTCTCTCTCTCTCTCTCTCTCTCTCTCTCTCTCTCTCTCTCTCTCTCTCTCACACACACACACACACACACACACACACACCACACACACACACACACACATACAGTACCACCATCACTACCACCACCAACAACAGCAAAGCAGGAATTAACAATCATTAATATCCCTCAATATCAACGGACTCAATTCCTCAATAAAAAGACAAAGGCTAAGAGAATGGAGATGAAAATAAGATCCATCCTTCTGCTGCATACAAGAAACACACTCAACATCAAAGATAGACATTACCTCAGAGTAGGGTGTTGGGAAAAGATTTTCCAAGAAAATGAATTCAAGAAACAAGCTAGTGCAGCAATTCTAATATCTAACAAAATAGACTTCAAACCAAAATGAATCAAAAGAGATGGTGAAGGACACTTCATACTTACTAAAGAAAAAATCACCAAGATGACATTTCAATCATGAACATATATGTCCCAAATGCAAGGGCATTCACATTTTTAAAAGAAACATTACTAAAGCTGAAATTATGCATTGAAACCTACACATTAATAGTGGTAGACTTCAGCACTTCACTCTTACCAATGGAGAGGTCATCCAGATTGAAACTAAACAGGGAAAAATGGAACCAATAGATATTATGACTCAAATGAACCTAACAAATATCTAAAGAACATTGTACCTAAACACAAAAGAATATACCTTTTTCTCAGCACTCTATGGAACCTTCTCCAAAACTGACCACATACTTGATCACAAAGAAAGTCTCAACAGATACAAGAAAATTGAAATAACCCCCCATATCTTATCTGACCACCATGAATTAAAGCTGGATTTCAACAATAGAAATAACAGAAAGGCTATAAACTTATGGAAACTAAACAACTCTCCACTGAATGACCACTAAGTCAGGAAAAAAGAAATTAAAGACTTCCTAGCATTCAATAAAAAGGAATGCACAACATACTCAAACTTATGGGACACAATGCAAGCAGTGCTAAGAGGAAAGTTCATAGCACTAAGTGCCTTCATAAAGAAATGAGAAAGATCCCATACTAGCAACTCAGCAGCATATCTGAAAGTTCTAGAACAAAAAGAAGAAAACATGTTCAAGAGGAGGAGATGGCAGAACATAATCAAACTGAGGGCTGAAATCAATAAAATTGAAACAAAGAGAACAATATAAAGAATTTATGAAACAAAGAGTTAGTTCGAGAAAAATCAACAAAATAGATAAACTCTTATACAAACTAACCAAAAGGCAGAGAGAAAATACCCAAGTTAACAAAATCAGATATAAAAAGGGAGACATAACAACAGACACAAAGGAAATCCAGAGAATCATTAGGTCATACTTCAGAAACCAGTATGCCACAAAATTGAAAGGTATAAAATTAATGGACAGATTTCTTGATGGATACCACAAACAGAAGTAAAATCAAGGTCAGATAAACATATAAATAAACTTTAACCCCTAAGAAAATAGAAGTAATCATTAAAAGTCTCCCAACCAAAAAAAAGCCAGAGGCCAGATGGTTTTATTGTAGAATCCTACCAGACTTCCAAAGAAGAGGTAATACCAATAGTCCTTAAATTATTCCACAAAATAGAAACATAAGGAGCATTGCTGAATTCATTTTATGAGGCCACAGACACCATAAAACCCAAACCACTCAAAGACTCAATAAAGAAAGAAAATTACAAACCAATTTCCCTCATGAAAATNGATGTAAAAACATTCAATAAAATATCTACAAACTGAATCCAAGAACACATCAAAAAGGTCATCCACCAAAATCAAGTAGGCTTCAGTCCAGAGATGAAGTGATGGTTCAACATACAAAAATCTGTCAACATAATCCACCATGTAGACAAGCTGAAAGGAAAAAAAANCCACATGATCATCTCATTAGATGCTGAAAAAAGCCTTTGAAAAAAATCCAATACCCCTTCATGATAAACATACTGGAGAGATCATGTATATAAGGGACATCCCTAAACATAATAAAAACAATATCCAGCAAGCCTATAACCAACATCAAATTAAATGAAGAGAAACTCAAAGCAATTCCACTAAAATTAGGAACAAGACATGGCTGTCCACTCTCTCCATATCTATTAAATATAGTACTTGAAATTCTAGCTAGAGCAACAAGACAACTAAAGCAGATAAAAGGGATACTAATAAGAAAGGAAGACATCAAGGTGGTATCATTATCACAGATGATATGATAGTATACATATGTGATCCTAAACACTCTACTATGGAATTCATACAGCTGATAAACACCTTTAGTGAAGTGGCTGGATACAAGGTTAACTCAAAAAAAAATCAGTAGCCCTCATATATGCAAACAGGAAACATGCTGAGAAAGAAATGAGGGAAAAACACCCTTCACAATAGCCATAAATAATATAAAATATCTTGTTGTAAGTCTAAGCAAATAAGTCAAAGACCTATATGACAAAAACTTTAAGTCTTTGAAGAGAGAAATTGGAGAACATATTGGAATATGGAAAGATCTTCTATGCTCATGGACCAGTAGAATTAACATAGTAACAANGGCCATACCACCAAAAGCAATCTACAGATTCAATGAAACCACCNTCAAAATTAAAACACAGATCTTTACAGACTTTGAAATAACAATTCTCAACTTTATATGCAAAACCAAAAAACTCAGGATACCTGAAACAATCCTGTACAGTAAAAAATCTTCCAGAGGTATCATCATCTCTGATTTCAAGCTCTACTACAGAGCTTTAGTAACAAAAAACACATGACACTGGAAAAAAACAGACAGGTGGGTCAATGGAATAGAATGGAAGACTCAGATGTAAATGCACACACTTATGGACATCTGANTTTTGACAAAGAAGTCAAAAGTATACAACAGAAAAAGGAAAGCNTCTTCAACAAATGCTGGTGTAACTGGATGTCAGCATGTAGAAGAATGCAAATAGATNCATATCTATCACCCTACACAAAATTCAAGTACCAGTGGATCAAAGTGCTTGACATAAATTGAGGTACATTGAACCTNATAGAATAGAAACTGGGAAATAGCCTTGAACACATTGGCACAGAAGATAACTTCCTGAACAGAACACAAATAGCACAGATACAAACATCAACAATTAATAAATGAAACCTCGTGAAATTTAAAAGCTTCTGTAAGACAAAAGAGACCATTGGTAGGACAAAGTGGCAGCCTACAGAATGGGAAAAGATCTTCATCAATCCCATCATCAAACAGTCGGCTAATTTCAAACATAAAGAACTCAAGAAACTAGACAAAACAAACCAAATAAGCCAATAAAAAATGG
>LZPO01076182.1:35432-53794 GCA_001675575.1 Neotoma lepida
GGCACTTTAGTTTCTGGAAAAAGATTCTGATGTCCTCAAATAAACTGTGATACTCTTGTATCAAAACCTACAAGGCTACAATATGATAAAATTATATTGTGGTAAACTGTTAAAGTTTAGGTGTTTCTGTAGCAGACATAAACTTGGTACAAAGTTTTCTTTTTCTTTCTTCATATAAAAAATCATAATAACCAACCCCTTTAAAACGTTTCCAGAACTCATTGGCTTGAAAAACTCCCTTGACAGTAATTTTAGGATTTATTCCTTATTTTCCTGAAGAGTTGTCTTTCATATGAACCCATAATTGTAAGCTTTCTGGTCTCAGGAACAACAAAGGGTCCAAACATATTTTCAAATTTTCAACTGATGGAAACTTAAAGGTGGCAAAATGGCCAAGTGTAATTAATCACTACAATCAAGCTTTTACTTTCTGCCTCGGGGGTTTCCTGTCTCAATATAGGTTCGAATTCTACTTCTGGCTTACATCCTTAACCAGGTAGGGTGGATCATTCCTGCAATCTAAGCATAGGAGAGACTAAGGAGGGCTGCCATGAGCTCCAGGCTAGACTGCTCTCCAGAGAGAGACTCTGCTTCAACAACAGCAACAAAACAGAAACAAATTGAAGCAAACCAAAACAAAACAAAAAAGCTGCAGGAAGAAGGAACCCGAGAAGGAAAGAAGGAAGGAGTGGGGGTGGGGATGGATGGTATGTTTTGAGAATTAGCCCTTTTGAGAAATATTTGAATCATAAGGGCTTTACTTTCAGTCAGAATAACACCACCCCAAAAAAGGCTTTGCAACCATGAGCTCTGTGTCTTCCGGATCTCTTTGTGGGAATAAGGGTTAATTCCTTTCTTTGTCCGGTGTCTGCCATGCAAGGAGGCAAGAAGAAAGCCCCCATGAGACACTGGAGCCTTGATCTAAGAATTCTGTTCCCCAAACCTTTCAGCTCCAGAATAGATCTGTACTCCCCATGTATTATAATATGAGGTATGCTGTTATGACAGCATGAAATAGGCAAAGACAGAGGTTTTCTGAAATATATGCTGTCCTAACACATCCTACAGGAGTAATTGCTGAGCTAAGAAAACTTGCGTTGTTTTTTAATCTCAGAACACGCTGTGTGAAGGCTTCATTGACTATATGTCTGAGTGTGATCTTTTCTCAGTACTTTAGTTCTAAATTGGACCCCAACCACCTCACCTCTGCCTGATTATCAGACAGCCATTCCTCCTTACAATGTAGTATAGATTTCAATATGAAAGAGACGGGAATGGATTTTGGAGGCATGATGGACTTGCCAGCACTGGTAGACATGTCCCATTGGGTCCATACCTCTCATGTTTGTAAGACATCTTTGTGATTGTTATCAGTGTTCCTTGTTAGTATTAAGATGGAATCAAAGGAACTGCCTCTATTCAGTCTTTCTGAAAATTTACTTGCTGTTTGGGTTAGCTCTAGCTCTGGAGACATTTACAATACCCATCTCTTCTGCTTTTGTAGTTCACAGGAGAAGGCGATTTTCAAAGACCCTTTACCGATCTTAAAAGCCCTTACAGCCTTTAAAGCTACTAGTGTGATGCACTTCTCAGCCTGCTGCTGATGCCCACAGTTTTAGTAGACACAATATAATTCACATGCCGTGTGTGTTTCCAAATGTAGTCTTCATGCCAATAACACACCTAGTAAGCATGCTAATAACTTCTGCAGGTTAAAAATGTCAAGGTATAATGTAAGGTGAATAACAAATTTCCTATTCTGTCTTTTAAAAACATCAGAGCTCAGCAGCCTGGACATAATTCAATGAAATCACAAAAAGCAAATGAAACCTACAAAGAGGATGTGAGTTAAAATTTGAGCCCAGTTTGCATTTAAACTGGCAGAAGATCTCTGTTTTATCCCCTAAGCTATGAGGAATTTGTGTTGGTATGCTTTTGTTCTTGTTTTTTGTCAACTTGCCACAAGGTGTAATCACCTGGGAAGAGAGAACCTCAATTGAGAAAATGTCTCCATCAGACTGGTCTGTAGGCAAGTCTGTGGAGTAGTTTATTGATTGGTGATTGATGTGGGAAGCCCATCCCCAGCTGTGGNCACTGCCACCAGTGGTCAAGCAGTTCTGGTAGGTATGTGAAAGGCAGCTAAGCATGAGCCTGGAGAGCAAGCCAATAAGCGTTGTTCCTACACGGCATCTGCTTCAGTTTCTACTTCCAGATTCCTGCTTCTGTCCTGACTTCCTTCTGTGATAGATTGTGATAGGGTTATACAAGCCAAACAAAGTTTATCTCCACAAGTTTCTTTTTGTCATGATATTTATTGTGGCAATAGGAAATGAACTAGGACAGCATTGGTGTTCATTAATACTTCAAGAACTGAGTTCTTTCCATTAACTTCATTTGTGCTAAGTGTTGGAGACACAGAATCCACAAAACATAATAGGCTTATATACTTTTGAACTGATTATTTAGGTTGGACATCCTGTGTCAGTGATCAGTGTATTGCCTGATGCAATGTTTATACCTGTCTGTTATTTTAAGAGGATACTCACTCCAAGATGTAACTCCCTTTGATATATTAAAGAGCTGCAGCAGAACCCAGTAAATATGTAGAACACAAGTGTGTTTCCTTATTTCCTTTCTCTGGCATTCCCTTTGCTCAGAAAAGGTGTTGATTTGCTGTGCAGGTTTTACATTGTTCCTGCTCTAAGAGGCATGTATGATTTCTCTAGTGTGATACCCTTCACAGAATGTCTTTCACATGGTCTCTGCTGAAGCACCCACTTGCTATTGCATTTTACTGAGAATTTACTAGTCCAGCGGTGGGAAGCAGAGCAGTGCTATTTATTCATTAGTCAGGCTCAACTTTACATAAGAAAGAATTTGTCCTTAATCAGGGATGTTATTTGGGTTTTGGATTTTGATTTTCATGATAGCTCCTATTGCCCAGATGTTAGTGGAGGCCAATGTCAGGACCAGGAATATTTCTACCTTTCAATATTAGAAAGAGGTTTTTACCTATCACTTGACATTGACAAGATTCATTGTGTTTATGATTTTATATGTATTTGTTGACATAGGGTGTGTTTTCTCAATTTCTCTTCACCTATTTTGTGAGGAAAGTCTCATACTGAGCCTGGAGCTTGCAGATTTAGCCCGACTGACTGATTATCTAGTCCAGGATCTCTCTAACCCCTCCTCTCCAACACTGGGATTACAGGTGTCTCTTCCTGCACCTAGAATTTTTATGTATGTACTGAGGATTGAGCTGAGGTTCTCATTCTTGAATAGCAAGCCCTTCACTAACTGAGCCACACCCCTGGGTCTGTGTATTAGCCTTTCACAATTCATGCATAACCAGCCCACTGAGGAATAATCACTCTGTCTACCACTCTGTGTGCATTGAAAGGAGCCCATGCAATTTCAGGGAAAGAACCTAGAGCGAAGAGGGTATTGAGAATTCCCCTTCTGCCTGCAGCTCCCAATCTTCGACTCATTCTCCCTAGCTGCATTTGGAACTTTTCTTGTTGCTGTGACTAAATGCTTAACAAGAGCAATTTAAGAACTGCAAAGTGATTGGGCTTACAGTTTGAGGCTGTAAAAACAAGACAAGCTCTAGCACTGTCGGCAGGATGGGGAGATGGTTGGTCACACCAAGTCTACTCTCAGAAAGCAGACTGAGGTGAGTGATCATGCTAGACTGGCTTTCACCTTTCCTTTCACACCCACACAGTAGAAATGTGCTATCCATGTCCAAGTTTGGTCTTCTCATTTAAATGTTTCTACAAATTCCTCAAAGACATACATGCTTAGGAAGGTGTCTCTTAGACGATTATAAACTCATTCCAGATGACAATGAAAATTAACTATCACAATGCAGGCTCAGTTTTTAGAATTGTGTTAATGAATTTAGACAAATTTTCCTTCCCACTCACTCTCAGATAAGTCAGAATGTGTTCCATGTCTGGCGGCAATGGAGTTTCCTCATTGCAGAAGCTGCCCTTTGACTTTAATTTTCTGATGGCTAAAAAAGTTTATTTTATATATCATCTTGCCTTTTTCTGGTTGTCATTTTACAGTAAGTACTCTTTCATGCTTCCAGCATCCTAAACAGAAGACACCCATCACCTCTATTTCTTTCTTACAGCAAAAATAATCTACAAATGTATAGAAAATGTAATGCAATAGTGCATTAAAGCCAATATTCTCTGTACTTAGAGCACATTGGAAAAATACCAAAAGTCAGTTGTCAGAAAATTGAGAATGTGTAATATTATAATAGTTTATTCCAACGTCCTTAAGCTCAGTAGATCCCCTTCTAAAAATGTACCTGAGAAGTCATGCGCCCCAAATTCCAAATAAGTTAAGTATATTGTTATTTTATATATTGATGTAACTATGCAGTAGTGCATGTTAGGAATAGATAAAAAAAATTGTCCATCTCATACAGCTTTTATCAATTTTAGTGCATTTACATTATGGAGTACTAAATAACCATACAGTTTTGAGCAAGATCTTTGCAAAATTACATTAATACATACATTAAAAGCAAGGGAAAAATTGTATATGTTAATTTTTGTTTTTTAAATGAGAGAAAATAATTTGCATATATGCTTTCTTAATTTGCAAACAAATCATGGCATGAATGTCATGGTGTAATCAATCTCTTCCTGATGGAATTTAAGACCCATTCCACAGGCTATAACTCATACTTGCTTCTGCTAACTGGGATGAGAGCCTGTGGCTCAGTAGGTGATAGATCCTAAAAGAGCACTTGCTCCTCTCATATTGCTAAATGGACATAATAACAAACTACCCAAATCATGTGTATCTACTATCTCCATAGATTAGTTTATGTCCCATATCTCATCCCAGAAGTTCCTCTGTGCAGTAGATGGTGGTTAATGACAAAACGCATAGCTGGTTAAAGTGTAGAGAATGTGTGTCTGTGGAGTACTTAGCCACAAATGAGCATCTATAAACATTACTTGTCTCTAAGGCTCTTTGGGAGACTAAGGTCTGAGATGACAAGGGAGAAACAGCATGTAATGGACACCACAGGGTTTGGATCAATGAACCCACAGCATCAATCATGACCTGCACAAAAGTTGTGTAAGATCAAGCCAGTTAAAATTTAATCATGGATGGTGGGGAAGCAGCCTTATGAAGACTTTTCCCGAACTAAGGACCTATTGAGAATCACTAGCTGCTGGGGGAAGTGGAGTCGGTTATTTTCAGGGATATGGCCCAAGTAGATTGTCCCTGTCCCAGTGGATGCTCCCACCCATGCACATATCAGCATCACCAATTAGAGTCATTAGTTTAAACAAAATAATACATAAAGTTAGGAAACAGATCTTGTGGCCAGGTCTGTGAGGAACAGAATGGGAGGTACCAGTGGACTGATGTAATCCAAATACATTGCACACTTCTAGAGAATCCTCAAAAAATAAATCTAAAAATTTATTTATTTATTTATTTATTTATTTATTTATTTATTTATTTATTTTCGAGACAGGGTTTTTCTGTGTAGCTTTGGCGCCTTTCCTGGAACTCATTCGGTAGCCCAGGCTGGCCTCGAACTTACAGAGATCCCCCTGCCTCTGCCTCCCGATTAAAGACGTGTGCCACCACCGCCCGGCTAAAAATGTATTTTTTAAAAGAAAACACAAGTGAACAAAATGATAGAGATTCCTGTGTTTATCCTCATGTGGCAGCAGTAAACACAAGGATGCTATATAAGTTGAACCCAGGGCTGCTTTGAAGTTTTCCTCCCGGTACCCTTGAACTTTGTGTCATATATTTATGTTTTACAAATGTAAAATTAAGTTAGGTGAATTAGAGGGAAAGAATCAGCATCCAAAAAAATAAAAATAGATACAGGCTAATTTTTTTAATGAATTCTTGCTTAAATTGTCAAGTTTGAAGAGATCACAAATTATTAGCAAAAGAGAATAGATACTGGGAATTCCATACCATAAAATATGATGTAGCAAAAAATGATTAAGCTATGATTTATGAAATGTCAAATTATTCACACAAGTAACTGATAAAGAAACTGACACATGAAGTAACGTATTCCACTCTTCCAATATAATGCCTTAGAGTAAGTAAATGTAAAGTCTTATCACAGGAAGCACATGGACATCCTACAGATCCAGCGTCACTGGGAGTCACAAAGTCAGAATGTTCTGTATTCTTTGTTGTACTAGAGCATACTGATCTAGCAACATGGTGCTAGTTGGCTAGCAACTGAGCTGTACATTTAAATTTTGTGTGCTTTGTTGTACATAACCTATACTTCAATTTGACAATTAAAAAGAGAAAAAGAAGAGTAAACATGCATGTAGCAAAATGCATTTATTTGTTGAGAAATCACAATTTTAAAACACTTTTAAAGAAGTTATTGTTTAGTAAGATTGCANTGTTCAAAGACTAGGAAATAAAGGAACAAACCAAATAATAAATAAATGAGTGTAAAAAGGGAAATAAAAACTATAGGTAGCTTTGTCACCGTTTTTCACATTACAGAAATTATTGTGGACTCTAAATTTCCAAATTTCACATCATTGAAGGAATTTAATCAGTATTTGTGTATTGTGGGTATTTTCAAATCATGCTATATGTGGACAACAGAAACAATTCACTCCTATGGGGTAAAAATACCTTAACACAAATCATAGCTATAGCTTCACATAAATTGTCTTCCTCTAACATAATTTTAACACACCTGGATTCAAATCAAGATAGCTTGAATCAATGAATGAGGATTTACCAACATATAGGCACAGAAATAAAGTTTTCATTAGATACCAAAAGATATAATGAAAGAAAGCAAGAAATATGTTTACTGGCATAAATCCTTGCCAAACACTGCATATGAAACTGCATTTATTCATAGACAATTTTAATATTTAAAAGGTTAAATAAATAGAAAATCTTCCATGAGTCACTGTCCTTCACTCCTGTAAAAAATCATTACTGAATAATACATAACTTTTTCATTATTTATATTTATCTTCNGCTCCTGTTTTGTAACAAACTTTTGGAAAGTAAACTCAGTAACTCAATTTTGTTCATATCAATGACATTTGAAAAGTGTTTTGTGAATCTCTGAAAACCAGAGCTCCTTCCGAAAAGATAATATTACTTTTGACTAAGGAGTGATGTAATTGTCACATTTATGTTTTTGTTTTAGGCTCTGAGGATGCAGAGAGCTTGCACAATAATTGTTGGAAAAGCATANTNTGGAGACTAAATCAATGAACACNGTTTTGTTCCTTGAAATTCAAAAGTTGAATAAATGTCTACCTCCTTCTTTTGTGAAATTATCCTTTCATTCTAAAGTGGCAAAAGTTGCTGAAAATGGTTGCATTTTACCACNCATTGCCAATTTTAATGTGTTTTTGTGTTACATGGCTTTTACAGTCCATTTACTCTTCTTTTTGATTGCTACTGTTAAAATTTCACTACAAGTACTTCAAAATATTCTATTTGCTGACCCAATTTCCCTCCTTTTCCCCACTGATAATGTCTTTGACTATAAGGTGCCTTGTTCTACCAAAATTCTCAGTAACTTCGTCCCACAATATCCAATATAGCAAATCAGAGAGGACCATGCTCTTAAAATATCCTCAGGATCACATATTTAAGTTGTAGTAAGAAACTGTAGGGAGGACTTCAGCACACAGACAGGGACTATTTGAAAAGCATTCCAATAGCTTAGGTAACATTAAAAGGAACTGACAACTGGAATAAAATGAAAAAGGTTTTGCAAAGCAATGAAGATACATCACAGAGTTGGAATTCTTTGTAATTAAATCTCAAAACTTTAATACTCAAAGAGTAAATAACCTAACTAATAAGTAAGAGATGGACTGAAGAGATTTTTTAAAAAGGATTATGTGTCCAATGAGTACATGAAAAGTATTCAACATCTTCAGCTGTTAGGAAAATGTTCTGTCAAAATTGTGCTGAGATTCCATCTCACATCAGCCAGAATCGCTATCATTAAATAATTTCCCCTTTTCATTACTGAGAAAGAGATAGATAGATAGAGAGAGAGAGAGACAGAGACAGAGACAGAGACAGAGACAGAGACAGAGAGACTTTGAATCCTCCTGAAACTGAAGTGACAGGTTCCTTGTGAGTGGCCATATATGAGTGCCGGGGATCAGAACTCAAGTCCTAGTCCTCTGGGATATCACTACGTGCTCTTAACTTCTGAAACATTGCTCTAGCCCCATCACCAAGAAATTTCTTAGAAAAAGTGGGTAAGAAAAAAAAAAAGAATCATTGCCTGCTGTTGATGGCTAGCTACTATTGGAACTATCAAGTCTAGCTGCTATTGGAGCTATTTCGAATCAGTATTTAGAAAATTAAAATAGAACTTGCATATAATACTACTAATTGTGAATATATACCCCAAATTACCAATGTGAACATACAATATAGATACCTGAATATTTTTGTTTATCCTAACACTATTACAATGGCCGACTATGTAATTAGCTTTGGTGCTCATCAAAAGGTAAGCTGATAAAAATACACAGTTCGTANCAAATCAATTGTATCATTTTCAGGAAAATAAATGGAACTGGAGATCATTGCATTCTAAGCATGAAACAGCACTCCCAAAGACAAGTATCAGTCATTTTCATTCATAGAGAATTTAAAGAAATAGAGAAAAGATTTGGATTTGAAGGGCAGAGGAGATGGCTCAGTGGGTTAAAGTGCTTGCTGCATAAGCCTGGTGAGTTGAGTTTGATTCCCAGATCTGATGTAAATATGGAAAAAGAGACATGATCACACAGATTGTTCTCAGACCACCACTTGTGTGACATTGCACATGCACCAACACACACACACACACGCACACACACACACACACACACACACACACCCCATGATGGTAGTCATGATCACAATAATAATAATTTATTTATTAAAGGAAATCAATTAAAAGGATACCTTTTAGACTTGTGGGTACAGATAAATGGCAGGGAATATAGGAGAGATAATGGTTAATACAGGTGAGGTATATCATCACTCTGTATTATATGCATGAATAAAATCTCATAATAAAACACATTATGTTTTACAATTAACATATGCAAGTAAAAATTTTAGTATGGGTATAGTTTTTTACTAATNTATTTTATAGAATTTATCACCTAAACCATCTGGGTCTTTTTCAGTTTGAGCAATTTTACAATTTTAATTAAATTTTTTCAATAGCTAGAATCCTATTCAACTTGTCTACTCATTCATGTTTGAAGTTTCAGCAACAGGTCTTTCAGAGAATTGGTCCACTTTATCTGAAACGTATTATTCTAGATGTGCGGTTGATCATAATAGTATCAACTTTTGGTATTCATTCCTTTGTGGTACTCTTTCAAAAAATTTACTTTAATCTTGTTCTAATTGCAGAAAAGACTGCTGATTTTAGTATTTCCTTCATTTTAATANGTGCATGAAAAAATGATAAAGTTTCCTGTAAGCTTTGCTATCTCATAAAGAGATCCTTTTATTTAGTTTAATTATACATTTTAATCTTTAGACTTAACCTTTAATTGTGTCTCCAAATAATTTTGTTTTTTTTCCAGAAATCCCAATGATTTTTAGTTAAATTACATTTTTGTCTGAGAGAACAATTTTTATAATTTCTGTTCTTTAAATATTTCTAATTTTTTTTAAGATTCAAAATATAACCCATTTTGTATGCTCATGTAAATATGAAAATGTGTATTCTGATGTTCTTAGGTGAAGTAACCCATAAATCAGGAATTCCAGATGATTGCTGATAATTTTAAACTTCCACATTATAAATGTGTTCATTTGGTGGCAGACGATGTATAGTAATGCACATGCTTTGCAGATCCTTAAGTTTTGGTGTCACAGACTTAGTAGCTCTGCTATTATGTATTATATTTTACTTTTTATAAAAACCTCCATCTAATCAATCACTGTCAATGTAACACACCTCTGTAACACAAATTGCTAAATGGTCTAATAATAAAAAACCCAATGCCAGATATTGGGGTGAAAGCTGAAAGATCAGAGAAACAGAACAAACCAGCCATGTTCTTACCTCTTCAAAATCCTCAGTTTCAGGAGACAGTGAGTTCCTGTTTCCTCACGCCTTATATACATTTTTCTGCCCTGCCGTCTTACTCCCTGGGATTAAAGGCGTGTTTGCTTCCCAAGAAAAGTCATGAGATTTCAAGTGTTGGGATTAAAGGTGTGTGCCACCATGTCTGGCTCTATTCCCAGTGTGGCCTTGAACTCACAGAGATACAGATGGCTCTCTGTCTCCTGAGTGATAGGATTAAGGGTATGTGCCATCATTGTCTGGCCTCTATGTCTAATCTAGTGGCTGACTCTTTCCTCTGATCCTCAGATAAGTTTTATTGGGTTGTACAATATAACACCACACACCTCTGCACCCCAGATACCATTCTCCTTATTTTAAAGTAATTATTGGCTTCTTAAAATTTATCTTATTTTGGCATTTTCTGGGCTTTCTAGATTTATGCTTTCATGCCAGATATTTACCTGGGAAAATTTCCAGTTAATTTCACTACATCTCTTCTTCTCATTTCAATTCTTTTTCTCTTCTCTTCTTCCTTTTCATCACCTTTTTTTCACTTATGCTCTGTCTACTCATGTTACACTTACTCGTGTTATTTACCTTCTTCCTAAAGCTTATGGATATTATATTTCTTTTATTTAATTTTCATTCTCTATTTTCTGTCTTTGGAAATGTCGACGGATATGTTCTCAAACTCTGAGAGTCTTTCTCGAACTGTGTCAGTTCTACTAATGAGCCCATAATACATTTTAATTTTTTTACAGTGCTTTTTATGTCTAATATCTTTTTATCTTTTTTCTAAGTTTTTAACTTTCTGCTCATACTTTCCACCTCTTTAAACATATTGTTTATTTTTTCCATTTTAAGCATATTAATCATACCTATTGTACATTTATGGTCCCTTAGTTCAGGCTTTCTGTTATGTTTATTTGTTTATTTTTGTTTTCACATCCCAAAGTTTCCCCTCCCTCTCCTCTTCTGCCTCTACCTCATCCACTCTTGCTCCATTGTTTCTCTTCAGACACAGGCAGGCCTCCCATGGATATTAGCCAGCCATTGTATGCAGAGTTGAAGTGAGATTAGACACCTCCTCTTCTGTTAAGACAGGATGAGGCAATCTGATAGGAGGAAAGGGTCCCAAAGGCAGGCAACACAGTCAGAGACAACCCCTGCTCTTGCTGTTAGAAGTCTCACACAGGAAGACCAAGTTACACAACTACAACATATATGCAGAGGGCCTAGGTCAGTCCCATGCAGGCTCCCTGGTTGTCAGTTCAGTTTCTGTGAGCCCCATTTAGCCCAGGTTAGTTAGTTCTGTGGGTTTTCTTACGGTGCCCTTGATACCACTGGGTTCTACACCTCTTCTTTCCCATCTTCCATAGGATTTCCAGAGATCCGACTAATGTTTGGCTGTGGGTTTTTGTATCTGTTTCTATCAGTTGTTGAGTAAAGCCTCTCTGATGATAGTTGGGCTAGGCATCAATCTATGAGTATAGCAGAATATCATTAGGAATCATTTCATTGGCTTTTTTTCCTATTTGTCTTTTTTTCTATCCTAGGTACCTGTGGTATCCTGCCTCTGGGTCCTGGCCCTCAGGGGTGAGCACCCACTCAGGGTATGGGTCTTTAGCTATGTCAGTCTTTGGTGGTCACTCNCACAATTTCTACACCATCTTTACCCAGCACATCTTGTAGGCAGGAAAAATTGCAGGCTGAAGGGTTTATGGCTGGGTTGGTGTCTCAGTCCCTTCCTGGGTCTTTCTGGTTATAATAGATGGCCAGTTTAGGTTCCATATCCTGTACTGCTAGGAGTGTTAACTCCCATGGATTCCTGGGAGTTTCCATTGCTTTAGATTTCTATCTCATTCCAGAGATGCTCTATCCAAGGTCTAATATCCACAATATATAAAGAACTCAAAAAACTAGATATCAAAACATCAAATAATCCAATTTAAAATGGGGTACAGATCTAAATAGAGAATTCTTAACAGAGGAATCTCAAATGGCTGAGAATCAATTCAACAAATCTTCAACATCCTTAGCCATCAGGGAAATGCAAATCAAAATTACACTGTCATTCCGTCTTACACTTGTCAGAATGGCTAAGATAAAAACCACAAGCAACAGTTCATGGTAGTGAGGATGTGAAACAAGGGGAACACTCCTCCATGGCTGATGGAGTGCAAACTTGTACAGCGACTTTGGAAATAAAGATGGTGGTTTCTCATAAAACTGAAGATTTATCTACCTCAAGACCTAGCTCTACTCCTGGGCATATACCCAAAGGAAGCTCCACCATACCACAAGGACACTTGCTCAACTGTGCTCATAGCAGTTTTATTCATAATAGCCNAAACCTGTAAACAACTTAGATGTCCCTCAACCAAAGAATGGCTAAAGAAAAATATGGCACTTATTACACAATGGAGTATTACTCTGCTGTTAAAAACAATGATATCAGGAAATTTACTGGCAAATGGATAGAACTAAAGATCATCCTGAGTGAGGTAACCCAGACCCAGAAAGACAAACATCGTATGTACTCACTCATAAGTCAATATTAACTGTAAAGTAAAGAAGAACCATGCTATACCACACAGACCCAGAGAAGCTAAGGAACAAGGAAGGCTGGGAGGGGTGGGGGAGACAGGGGACATGAATCTCACTATAAAGGAGAAATAGAATGGATATTGTCAGTGGAAGAGGGAGGGGCCTGGAAGTGTAACACAAATCTTAAAAGGTCTTATAAAATAAAAATCACGGAGCCAGAAATTGGAGTTAAAGCTGAGAGATCAGAGGAATAGGACAAGCCACAAGCCAACCTCACCTCATCGACCTTCAGTCTCCCAAAGACCTCCTTCCTGTATACCCATGCCTATACTCTTTTCTGTTCTCATTTCCTCTCTCTGCCCAGCTACATCACTTCCTCTTCCTGCCCAGCTCTGTCTCTTCCTGTCTGTCTGTACAGAACTCCAGATCTTTATGGTTACCTAGTATTGGAATTTAAGGTATGTGCCACCATGCCTGGCTCTGTTCCTAGTATGGCCTTGAACTCACAGAGATCCAGACAGATCCCTGCCTCCTGTGTGATAGAATTAAAGGAGTGTGCTACCATTGCCTGACTTCTATGTCTAATGTAGCGGCTGGCTTTTTCCTCTGATCCTCAGATAAACTTTATTGGGGGACACAGATAAAATATCACTACATGGAAGGGGTAATGGGAATGGGAACAGGAGGGATCAAGTGAGGGGAGGATGGAGAGATTTTGAGAGAGGCATTTCTTTTTTTTAACAATTTTTTTTTATTGATTCTTTGGGAATTACACACCATGTACCCCAATCCCGCTCATTTCCAGGTCCTTAGATGTCTGCCCTCCACCCTTGTAACCACTCTCCAAATGAAAATAAAAAATTAAAATTAAAAACAAATAAACAATTCATAGCACCTTGCCAAGCCCTCTGGGTAACTTGCTGCTCCTCCATTACCTGCAGCCTTCTCTCTCACTCTTCACAGCTGTCTCATCCCAGTACTGCTGTGTATGTGCCACTTCGTTCCTCCTTCTTTCTGGCCTCTCCATCACATAATCATTCATCAGAGCAACATGAGAAGCAGCCGTGTGTCATGCAGTATGCCCTTTTGCCCAAACAGTTTTACTTGCAAATGTTCATTGCAATGAGTTTTTGGTCTGGTTCAAGATCCCTGGTTTCTGCTACACCATCAATACTGGACCCTAATGGAGACTCTTCTCAGATATCTTGCTGTAGACCCNAGTCATGGAGTCCACAGGTATGGTTCTGCCAGCTCTTTTATGCCCACACCACCAGGGCCAGCTCTCGTGCGCCCAAGTCATCTACAACAGGCATTCTTTATTTAAACACGATTCTTGTTTTGTCTCTGCCAAGGGGTTCCCAATCTTCCCAATAGTTTTCCTTATAAGTTTGTACTGGAAGATGTGATCGTGTACCGGAAAAAAGAAAAACTGCCATACTGGAAGTGTCATGGTGTGATAGGCAGGCATAATGGGGAAGAAGTCTTCCAATGTCCTACAAGCCAATATTACTTTCATTATAATTCACTACTACTCTTTCATTTCTGAATCTCTGGACTTCGAACTTCACAAGCATTGCTTAGGTTTTCTCTTACCAACAGTTGGCCAGGGTGGCCAAAGAGAAGCCTAGTTAATTCTTTCAATATAGCTCCTAGACCCTGAAACCCCAAAAGCTCACTTCCTGGTAAAATACAGTTTCTATTGAATGTGAACTTTGGTAAGAACCATAGGTTCTGAGTCACTTACAGGTGCACATTTTTGCTTTTATTTTTGAAATGTTTAGGTAATTTTTTTCCAAACTTCACTGTGAAAACACACTAGAGCTTCTGGACCTAAAACACATATACCTTGGCCATTGCCTTATCCATGGCTGAATGTGCTTGTATTTTTTTTTACTTAAAATTTTTTTTTATTCATTCTACATACCAACCACAGATCCCCCTCTCTTCCCTCCTTCCTCTCCCCCCAACTTCATCCTTAATCCACCCCAATCCCCTCCTCCAAAAGAGTAAGTCTTCCCACAGGGCAATAGCAAAGCCTGGATCTGTTTGAGGAGCCCTGGAAGTGTGATCAGGATCTATTCCTGGTGCACGAGTTGGCTTTCTGGATCCCATCACCTATGGACAGACACCTTGCTCACCCTTGATGAGGTGAAGGTGTTCAGATTTTTCCACACTTAGTTTANAGAAACTCGTCATTGAGACTTGATATTTTGCTCTCTACTGGTTCAGGCTAAGTTTCTGTTCTTGAGTTGCTGTTCCATCCTGTGTGATCTGGGATTTTCTGATAGCTGCCTGGCTCTCTGATTTTAGAGACTTAGTTTCTCCTATATATACATTTTTCTTCTAAATAAAGGAAGAGGGTTTTTGTTGTTGTTGTTGTTTTTATCTTTTGCTAACTGTTAGGATGAAGTAATAATTTGAAAATTCTATAATTGTGGGTGATACAGATATATCTAGATGGTAGATTGCTTGCTTAGCAAGTATGGGGGCCAAAGGTTCAATCTCCAGCACATGTGTGTGCTCATGCATGTGCACATAGTGAAACACACACACACACTGAAATGCACACACACACACACACACACACACACACACACACCTTTAATTGCTAGAACAGAAAGTGGAAGTTGATCTTGTCTATTAATTTTAATATAGAGAGTACTTCATCTTTCATTTAAAGTGTTCTTAAACTAAAATATGTAGGTGAGTCTGAAAGAATTAANATACAGAAAAGTGAGCTCAAGATATCTTCTGTTTTAGTAACATGTCAGTATGCATAGCGTGTATCCCTCATCAATTCCAACCGTATGGTATGTATGCTACAAACACTGCGTATCCTTAATATTAATTTCTCACACGCCATCACAACATCTACAGCCATGCTTTCTCATCAGTTCAAATATTTCTTTCGCAGAATCCCCCGAGAAAAATAGAAGCCACTCAAAGCATTTAAAATGGAGGTAATTGAACAGAAACCTAACTGATTAGAAGAAAAAGGGAAATTGAGTATATTAGTCACAAGGACCCAACGTACAACTGCTAAAGCTGCTGAGACAAACAAAAGATTTGGAGTAGAGTGATTGCAGCCCAGGATTTGTAACTGTTTCCTGACACTTGGGTTGCTGGAGGATGATGGATCTCCTCTTCCTTCTATTACTCACTAACCTTTCAAATGAAACAAGCTAGCTAGAACTTCTTATTAACATCAAACAAGATGGAAGCTGCTAAACTACACTGGAGAAATACAATCAGGAGAGATCGGGTCCTATGCTGGACCAAGCAGATCAAGGGCAGTAAGGGGGCCTGAAGGCCGCTGGCTCCAAAGAAGTGAAATGTGACTGTATTAAACAAAGAAAGGTAGGCTGCAGTTTTTAATATTTGTCTGTGTTAATAAGCCATAAAGAGGACCTTTTGGTAAATAGGGATTCTATGAAATGAACACATTTTCCAAGATGTAGTGATGATGAAAACTGAAGACTGAGATACTTGTCTACATGTGTTTCTTTCCTAAATTGCTTGCTTTAAAAACATCATTCTAGCATAATGTATGAAGAGACCCACATACTGGGGGTTGCTCCCCTCTGGACCCCTAATTAGGTACAGACCACATCTAAACAGCAATTTCCAAGGACAAACTATACACCAAGAGATCCTTTATTCAGTAAGGCAAAGGACAAGGTGGCTGAATCCGAATTTGTGAGAAACAGCAGCAAATAGCTTTGCAAGCATTGATTTTAAGAGAGGAAAAGGGGAGGGATCTGTGTTAGAATGAGCTAGGTGAGTTGGTAAATTCTGATTGGGTATTTCAATTAGGCTAGTCAAAATAATGAATTTTGATTACTGGACCTTGATGTTTTCATAGTTGGACCCTGATGTTCAGCCTCAGGAATGAAGTTAGGCATAACAAAGCGGCCAAATAAGGGAGTAGACTGAGGTGGCAGGCTTTAGGAATACAATTTGTTTAGTAATGGAGATGGAAGGGAAAGGAGTGAAACCTCCTGGTGCCGTGTTGCTGTGTTCGAACCTGCTAGAGCCCTTCACTGAACATATTGGGAAAAGTATAAAAACAACACCTCCTCTTACTTTTCCTCTCCATGTATGATATAATGATCCTAAATGATGATGTTATTTGTAATTTAGGATGGTAATGTATCTGTAGTTTTCTAGTGAGTTTTAATTGGTAATTTTGTGGTGATAATGACTTGGTTTGTTATAGGGTTAATATAAAAACAGGATGTTGTTGGCTGAATATAGTCACAGTTAAGCTGTATCATATCTTCTTTTCACATCCTCACATTTCAGCATTTCAACTGCATCCAAGGTGATATTCATGAAATGGAGATCAACCTTGGAACATCCATACTATTTAATAGTGTAGGCCATAAAGCTGATTCAGTGTTTCTGTGTTACTATGCAGGGGAGAAATTATTGACATTTCAAGACAAAAGTAAAATAAAATGTATGCCAATTAGTNAGGACTAGTAACTTTTCTAAAGCTTACTATAGTAAGTGCATAGTGTAGAGATGATTGGCTTCACCCAAATAACTAAGGCATAGTTTGTCTCTCAACATCTATCAACCCTTTCCCTCCTAGATCCATCTGGACCGTGAGAGACTTCATACCATCTGTCATAATCAATTGATTTTTTTTCTTCAGCTGACAGACTAAAGTGCATGAGGGGATTCCTAGATGACAGGATGGCCAGCTCTCTCTTCTGTCAGGAAATTACAGGGTAGATTGAATGCAAATTCATTTTACCTCTGACAAGTGACTGTACTTTGATGCCTCAAATCTGCAGAACAGAATTTTCTGCTCTTATCTATTGTTCTGTCATGCGAAGGAATTTTTACATTCTATTTACTAATCATCAGGCACTATTTCTGCCTATCATATAAGGTGTGTTTGCCACAGAGGCTAATCATACCATGTTAAGTAAGTACCAGGGAGAGGACATTCTTAATTATATTTTCTCACTTTAGAAAACAATGTATTGAGGTTATTCACATTTTTAAATTTTAAGATGTGTGTGTGTGTGTGTGTGTGTGTGTGTGTACAGATGAGGGTATATGTGTCTGTAGGAGAATATGGGCACACAGAAGGTAGAGATGGACTTTAGATTACTGGAATCTAAAGGTATGGGTGTTTGTGGGATGTCCAGCTTGCTATGTGGTTGCTGGGATCTGATCGCTGTTCCTCATGTTTACATAGCAAGTGCTATAATCTACCAGCTATTATTTCCAGCTGCTGGGCTTATAATGCTTTATTTTAAAGTGATTACAGCCTGATGAGGTAGGTAAACATGTAAACATGCAGTTACAGGTAATGTAATGCATGTAAAGATTGTCACTGGGAAAAGTTAACATTAAGTAGTAACATGTGACAAAAGTCCCAATGATGTATAAAATATAGTTTTTGGAGGGAATGAGTTTCAATTTGATTCAACTCTAAGGGACTTTTATTAGATGCCTGAAGCCAGATTGTCCTCTAACTTACAATTTCACAATAAGATAACACATGGATTTGAGCCTGGGTTTTCAGTGGGGATGCCAAGCCACTGCACTAGAATTCAGACAGTATCTGATTTTACCTTTGATTTAATATTTGGTAGCTCATAAAAGACATACCTAAATAAATATGGTTATTTTCTGATATCCTTAAACATGAACAGTCTTTAAATTCACACCAGAGAAGATTATGGTGTGTGTTTGTGTGTGTGTGTGTTTGTGT
>LZPO01076183.1:11662-23109 GCA_001675575.1 Neotoma lepida
AAGGAAGGAAGGAAGGAAAAAAAGAAGGAAGGAAGGAAGGAAGGAAGAAAGGGAGGAAGGAAGGAAGGAAGGGAGCGAGGGAGGGAGGGAGGGAGGGAGGGAGGAAAAAAGTTGATGTTTCTAGCTTCTCGATAGTAAACAAGATTTAACGGTAGGAGTCAGGAGATGTAGTTCTACCTGTTCTCTGGGAAATAACATCATGTAGGAAACTGGGAGTTCACACAGTGCAGGAGGACTGCAAATAACTCTGTGTTTGGACGTAGTTGTCAATTCATATTGTCCAAATGGTATCCACTTATAAAATGGGAACTCTTGATGTGTCTAGAAGAAAAAGTGATTCTGTGTGTATGCAGCCATCATTACATAATTATATCATTAAGAAGCCAGTTACAGAAGACCCCCCTTCTATGTTTTCAGAAAGAAATATAAACAGATACTTCATTAACTTAGGATTATGAATCAGACCAGGAAATTTTGTAGCCAGGGTGAATTAGGACCATATTACTTCAAGAGCACAGGGTTCAATTAACCAATCTGTTTACTATGTAACTACAATCTTGACAGTACTGTAGCTAAATGTGCTTAAAACAGGCAGATAAATAGTAAGCTGTGGCTTTTGTTGCTGTTGAGGACTTGGAATAGCAATGGCTAATAATTAGGAAACATTTATCTATCCCTCTGCAGAGCACTAAGAGTTAAAGAGTACATGTGTTTTTTAACTTATCTCATTTGTATCCAGGTGGGTTAGCACCATCTTTATCCCTATTGGACAGATGTAGTGTTTTCTGCAGACGCTTAGTTTGAAAGTGGAAGGCTTCATGCTGAATTTTGTGAAGCTGGGATACCAAACCACCGTCTAGTGCTGCCGCTTCCAAATCAGAGAAGAAACAGAATAGGGCAAGATGTTTCAGGTGGATCCGCTCAAAGAAAACTCCATGCTCTTGGGTCAGTAGTCATTTTGTGGGAAGAATTTATTTAGAATGTTTATCTATGTTGAGTTTAATCTTAAGTGAGATGAGGATTTTTCTGTTTCAAGTAGATACTAAGAACTTGTTAGATTTACATTACGGTAAAAGTTGTTAGTCTCAGTTAGGCATTAAAGAGGAAAGAAGGAAGCCTTCCTCTCATCTTTCACGAAAGGTGTTTCTGCTGTTCTTACCTCTTCATTGATGCTTAGCTGTATCATTGGAATAGAATGCTCAGGATATCAGCTCCCCACACCCACCATGTTTGCCTCCTATAAATTAAATTGTATTAAAGAGTAGTAGAAATAAGGATATTTGGGGAAGAGTGTTTGGAGAGAAGGAGGAACACAGAGGCAAGCTTTGTCAAATCCATTACACTGATTAAGTAGGATGTGNAGGAAGAGGCCTCTGACNTAGTTAACTGCCACTTTGGCTAGAAATATTATAATAGACTGTATTACATTTTGTGCCAATTCTGAAAATTGTTAAGTATGATGAAACACTTTTGCAGTTCACAAACAGAGCCTCAGAAAGAAGACAGTCCCCTTGAAGGAGGAGCCAAGGGATATCCTCATTAAAATGGTGGAGTCCCAGGATCAAATCTGAAATTAATTATAATTTAGAGACCTTTTTTCCTAGGTTAAAATGTTTCCTTGTTTTGTTCATCTGACTCTTTTTAGATGCAATTTCAGGGGTTCCACAATTGAANAATTCTTTTNACCAAATATGTCAATGACTCAAGCAACACTACCTTTGTCCAGAAAATCATGGTGAGACTATAAATCTGGAAACTGGAGTTCTCACAATAATTTGCCAGCAGGTGTCTAGCTTATCTTCTCTCAAAGTCACACTACTTACATTGAAAGATGAAGGACAGTCAACTTCAACAGTAAGTGTTATGAAGATTCAATTATGAACATGTGCAGCTAACTTCTTAGGAGTTTTCTAAGCTGTTTACTACAGTGATCAAGCCCATGGCTTCTATACATTTTTTTTTACTGTGAATAAAAATGGAAATTTATTTGATACTGTCAGTTTCTTGATGTAAACTCCTCCTGTCTTACAGGGTTCTATAAAGCCTATTTGTCTGTCTGTCCCTGTCCATCCTGCTTGGGATGTGTGTCAGGGATTATGATAACATCAAATGTGTTATCAAAAACAATGTCAAGAAAAATACTTTTAAAAATAATTATGATATGGTGAGTATTGTAGCACATATCTTTAATTTCAATACTCTGGATGCAGAGGCAGGAGGATCTCTGCAAGTTAGAGCCTGGTCTACATAGTGAATTTNGGCTAGCCATGAACGACATANTAAGACCTTGTCTTTTAAAAAAATGGGTTGGGAACTGAAGAGATGGCTTAGCAGTTAAGAGCACTGGCTACTCTCTAAAATAACGCTGTTTAGATTCTCTGCACCCACACAGTGGCATACAATCCTCTGTAACTCCAATCCCAGGGGCTCCAGTAATCTTCTCTGGCTTCCGCAGGCACCAGGCGTTATGTGCTACTCAGATGTACATTCANGCAAAAAAATCCATTTACATGAAATAAAAACAAAGAAAAAAATAAAAATATTTTAAAGGCTATTATTCGTAGTTCAGTAGCTAGTGGTGAAAGTTGCTACAACACTATAGAAAAACATTGGGAGGATACTGATATCCCAAAGCATCTGCTATNTAAGTTACTGCTGTAAATGCCTTTCGTGAAGTACATTAAGCAGTTTCTAATAAGTAAAATACATATTTTCTTCTGAAATATGCAATATTTCATAATAAGATTCTTCATAAAACAAATCACAGTCACCATTATTATCACCAATATTGGTATCTGACTATTTATCCTTTCCTCCTGCCCGTATTACTACAAAGTGCTCCAGGTTTTTGACAGGAAACTATTAAATAAAACAAAAATAAAACAGTAAATTGTCAGAGGAGATTAGTCTTAAATCACAATTTCTACGGATTGTGATTCCCAGGTTTAAAATGGAAGGCACAGAAACATATGTATCCTGGGATCCTTTTTAGTTCTATTAAGCAAATTTCTCTAAGCTCAGACTTTGAAGGTTGCCAGCTCATTAAGTATGGACATTTGCTCACAGCTTTAGTCAGAAGGGTCATTAATGGTAGCAGTATCAAAGCCTCTCCTCACTAAATATTAGTTATATTAATATTAAGTTAATGCAAAGGATTTCATCCTGGGGCCTCCTACAGATTCATCAGATGCTCTAGACNTACTATTTATGCTTATACTTGATTAAAAATAAATTCCTCCTAGAGGATGTCCTTCTACCCAAAGATCAATTGCCACAGATCACTTTTTGTTTCTATTAAGATTTTATAGATTCACTGTAATTATGAGTATATAGATATAGAAAGACAAGTGCTGGCTGAAAAATTAGAGTCCTGGTAATTCCTTAACTATTATGCAGGTATTTTAACTCTATCTTAATAGACAAGTTTCTTACATCTTTAGGGAAATCAGGGAACCTTCTAAAAATTCTATGTTGAAAGTTGGTTCGAAAGTTACAACTTGTTTCATTCCAATAAAAAAGTCAGTTAAATTAGAAAATAAAATGCTGGGTTCAGAAGCACTACCTCTTTTTATTGTTTAGACTTTGAGACCTTAAATCAGGGCTAGAATTTTAAGTAATGTGTTATAATATCTAACTCTCTCAGCACTAGTTCTCTTCCTCCTNTGTTGTGTAGAAGGCTACTTTTACTAATTATTGTTAGAAATAGATAATAAAAGAATAATGTCTTTCTCACTTCTAGAAAATTTACAAAATCCAAAAATGAAAAAAAGCACACACACACACACACACACACAGTACAAAAAGACCTTCACACGGAAGGTTCTGTGTCATGTGACCTCATTCAGCTGAGAGGGGAGTAAATTGGCTAGGAAGTTCATTGTTTGATGGATGGAATGCCAATTAACTAAGTTGACACAATGCAATGGACAAGTTTGACTTACTTTTTTTAATGAATTGACTGTCTCTCCGTCTCATTTCCATGTCATGTAGACACGGCAGCAGATAACTGTATCTCTATNGAACAGAGTGGTTAAGTAATTCAGCTCTAAAACATTACTATTATGGAGACCACACTTAATAAATCAATGTGTTTGAGATGCTTGGGGATCTATGGATTAAAGATTACTTGGCTTCTGGAGTGTCTAGTAATCATTATATATTGCAAACCCAAAGAGACACTGAGGGCTTGCCTGCGTTAGTTGTCAATACTGTGCATCTCCAGGTAGCCCCAAACCTGCCCAATACCCAACATTAACTGGGTTTCTTCAACAGAAAACATCTGTTTTGTTNCATAATATATCAAACTGTGTCTCAGCCTTAATTATAGGTGCTTGACAAGTTTAGTTTAAAATATCAATACAATAGTTATNTTAAGCATAGCATAAGTCATTCATTATTTGAACCTAAGACAACACTGTGTTTTCANTTGTTCTCACCTCAGGCAAACCCAATCATTTGCACAGATTAAAAGGTACAACAAAATAACAACAGCAACAAAATTCAGCTACATTGCTCTGATGCAAATGTTAAAATAGACCTCCTGGGCTAACAGTTGATAGTTCAGAAATGTCCATAAATTGTAACTTCCATTTCAAAGAATTCTAATCTATGATACAAAATGTGTACATGCACGCTGAGAGAGAATGCTATCATAGACTGATGGGTCATGAACTCACCACTATTAATAATAACAATTACTTTGTAGTCAAAGGCCAAATCTCCATCTGTANAAATCCAGCATGTCAATCAACATATTTTAATAGTTTTAATAGCAACATATGTAAACATTTATTTGAATGAAATATGAGAATGAACTATGAACACNAGAGTCATCACATTATGGAAGATAATGAGCTTCTAACTCATCTAGACCCTGTCTTCAATGAAACATGCTACAAATTCAAGGTGCTTATTGGAGTCTACAACTCTATTGCTAACAAANNTAAATATTTTAGACTGCCTTTTCCCTCATTTTTTGTACAGTAAGTGAACTCTATGCTTGAAATTATTTTAAAATATGAAGAATTTAAACAGATTTTTNTCTGCCNATATTGCATCTCCATTGTGTCATTCTGAGGATGAATCATGGTAACTATATTTAAGGAATTCTTTTCCATCCTAACCAACTCCAATCCATCATGTCTGTCTATTCTTGTATTAAGTTTCTCAGTAAATCATGACTTCCCTAACACAACTCTTGTATATAAACACCACGAAACAAGCAATCATATAATCTACAGTCAGTACTCAAGAGAGAAAGCATTTTTACAAAAAGGAGTCAGCTGAATTAGCTTGCCCTGTCCCCAGATCTTCTCTTGCATGTAAGAATCTTACCAATCCAAGATGTTACCATTTTTGAATATTCATGAGATTTTACCTAGTAAAACAACCCAATGCTCCAACTTCACAAAGGGAGTTGGGCAGCAGGTTTTGTTCTCTGAATCAATGAAAAATATTCTTGTTCCTCAGACAGAAAACTAGTACCTCCCTTATAGAGAACACACATGGGAGGCAGAGCACCACCTGGGAGGAATTACCAAGTTCAACAAAAAGAAGCTATTACCCAGAGATTTTTAAATACAACCATTAAAGTCTTTTTGAAGATACAGCATAAGGTCATTTCTATCTTGGCATGGTTTACAATGTAATATGGACTTTTTCTCCCTATGATGAGATAATAGTGTCCTGAGAACATAGTAATTTCATATAGCCCATAGAAGATCTTTTGACTTAGTGTGTAAGACTTGTCTATCAACTTCTATTGATAAACAACTTGCTCTATTACCTTCATTGTTTTCTGATTTAATTATAAGGAAGCACTCTTTTTAAGCCTACAATGTTACTAATCCTTTCTTATCTAAATGTCATAAAGAACATTTCTATTTTTCTATTTGGAAGGAGATTTAGGAAATAATGAGACTATAATTTGGATGTTTATTCTAGAAACGGAGACTGATGTTTGGGGAGNATTTCTCAGCAACTTCACATTTAGTTCTTCTGAATTTCTAGACATAGAGGTAGATAGAATAACCAATTGTTCTTATTGTGCTCATTTCATGAGACTTCAGATGAAGTATGTTAAAAAAAAACATAAAAGGAACACAAAGGAGTACAAAACTACACTCCAGATTTCTGTGCAAATTTATTTTCTTTCTTCACTTGGTTCGTACTTCCTCAATGATCTGTAGATCTCTATGTTAGAAAACACAAGAAGTCATTGCATCCACATGGTTTATTTCTCTAAATTGGACATTTCACTGAGCTTCTGAAAGGGATCATAATTCTGTGTAAAAATAAATACAGATGTTTTAGGGAGTCATTCAATGCTTCTTGAAATAATATATAAAATACAATAGATAAAAATGTTCGTTCTGTAGTTTCTGTGCATGGACCCTTCATTATGAGTCATTTTCTGTTATGAAGCATGCTTCAGTATGGACAGTTGAGCAATTCTTCAAAAGCACAGCCAGCATCCTGATCAGCCTCCTCCTCCTTCCTACTGGCTTCTCTAATGATATACTCATCACTTGGNTGCAAGAACTAAGATAATAAGAATCTGCTGATAATGACATGAAACATGCTCATGGTTCTGGTCACAAAACAAGGATGCAGGAACTAAGAACTTGGATGATAGTACATTAGGTGGATAATGGATGCCCTGTTAAGTAAAATACATTGTGTTTTGTTTTATTTTACTGAGAAAATATTGATATTTGATAAAATGGAAGAAAGGCATTATTCAAGATTACTAACATGGTAGGCTGTGATATAGAAGATTGGGTTCACCTCCCAGAAGAGCAAAAGCAGCTTGAGATTCATAGGGAGTAGGTGGGGCGGACAATCAGTAGATAGAAAAATATTAAGAGGGGCTTCAAGAGTAAGGGGAAATCTAAACTGACAGTGATTCTTTCTTTAAATGGGACGTGTGGTTAGAAGAGAGGAGTGGAATAATGCTTGTGGAGTGTTCAGGAAGGGAACCCAGAGAAGCCTAACATAACACATCTAGATGTGTATAGGACGTGTGGTTAGAAGAGAGGAGTGGAATAATGCTTGTGGAGTGTTCAGGAAGGGAACCCAGAGAAGCCTAACATATACTCAAGTCTTTGACAATTNAAGTGATGGATAGACCTGTTGGTGTATAATTTTGTTGGAAAAAGTTGTCACAGAACACAGTTTTGGAAGACTGTCCTACTCTGTTCTTGGGATTANAGTGTGTTTATCTCACCACCACAAACTCTGTAGAAATTGTTTTGCATTTACCCTACTTGCTAGCCACTGGACAGACTCAAAGTTATCCTTTCATCAGACTCTAGGGAGTATGTGGTTAGAGAAAAGGATGGATTTAACTCTTTTTGTTCCACATGAACTTATTTCAGGAACAATTTTTTGATTATCATTTGGGCAAGCTACTTAACATATGGGTCTTCAGTTCCTCACTGATGTAATAAAAGGAACTTATCAGGATGATTCCTGTGCCCTTCACACACACACACACACACACACACACACACACACACACACACACACACACACACACACACACACACACACACAAGCGCCATGTGTAACTCCAGTTTCAGGGGATCTGACACCCTCTTTTGGCCTCCTAGGGCAGCAGACACACATATAGTAAACAGGCACACATGCAGACGAACACTCACATGGATAAACTAGTAATAATAAACAAATAAAAATACCTATCAGGTCGTATGTGTTTCTGCATATGCTGTCGATGTTTCACTAAGAGCAGATTGAATGATCAGTTTTCATTGCCATGGGCTAAGGAGAGGGGGGAGAAGCTTTTAGGTAAAAGAGAACGGCAGGGTTGAAGCTTAGCACCTCTCTCTCTCTCTCTCTCTCTCTATATATATATATATATATATATATATGTTCTATAGTAGAGTAGAGAAACTTTTTTTCTAGAAAAAAACTGAGTGCTACAAATAATTAAACAATTTGTTTTAGCATAAAAACTGGCTCAAGCCAGATCCCATGGAAACAGGGAACATGGAATAATCAACTTCTCAGTGAGAAAATATCTATGCTGTGGTTCTCCTACACACTGGGATTGTTCAGCAGGATCTAAAGANTATTCACATGCAATGTTCTATGTAACTAAAGGATGAAGNTGTATTTAACCAAGATTAAATATAGTGGGTAAACTTATTGAAAGGGTAGCAGGTAGTGTGTAAATTTCTCCATAGAGGGCTAGTAGTATTCTGTCTCTCAACNTACAAAATCAACATTTCGCATATATAAGTGAAATTCTTACTTGATTATACTTTTTTTAAAAGTGGAATACAAGTGAGGAGGATAATTCACGTATTTCCCTAACACCGATGTTGAGACAAAGCAATACATAAACACAGATGCATTTAACTCAGAAGAAATGTTTCATAAGCAGAGGTTGGCATTCATGCTTTACCCTGTCTTGTAAAAACAATTGCATTTGATTTCTATTTTATAACAAACTCCTGATTCTAGTTGGAAATTATCCACAAAGTCATTGGCACTATCCCTTGAATGACATTCAGCACCTGGAGAGTGTCACAGCTGAGTCCAGGACAGGAGCTTCCAGATTCTAGGAACAAAGTTTTTGTTTTTTGTTTTTTTTCTTTTTTAATTCATTGCAAACCAAACAGGAGTTAGGCAAGCAATTTTTAGAAGGCCTAACACAACATGGACTTACTTGTGGAATCAGTGAACACATGTCCCATGGAATTTGTTATCTCCGATTGTGTTCCTGTTATGGGATTTGTTGTCCTGTTTTCCCATTCTGCACTTGATTTGCAATTCTGGGCCATAGCAACAAGCTGCCCCAGAGGATTGAGTAATGGTCAGTGAATTTAATGTCTCACATTGTGATCTGTGAGCTAAATTGTTACAGCTCCACCTAGTGGACAATTTAAATCCAGGGGGACAGCAAAAAAGAAATCTGGTCCAGAGAGGATGGGCCTGCAGACTCCAAGGCAGGGTACTTCACTGAGAGGCAAAAGCTGTAAAAAGTTGTACTGACAACCGGCTTTAAACTAAAGATGGTTATAGAGAAATCAAAGTATAATTATTAGAGGGAGGGAAAAAGCCATCAGCTTTCTCATTACTTCAAGGACCTCTAGAGATTTTTATAGCTTTCTGGAGGATGCTGTTAGATATGGAGAGAGTCAAGTCAGAGGATGAAATTAATGGAATTCACAAGTGTAAACATTTTTTTTGGGGGGGGGGAATTTTCTAAAACCGTGCACACAGACAGATGTTCTCTGCATTCTGTGGCTGCTTCCTTCCACAGGATATTTAAGGCACGTCCTGAATGACCAGCTTCTGTCCACAGTCACTTTGTAATCATACCTAAGGCTCTGTGTTTGTAACAGGAACTCTGTCCTCATGCTTCATAGGATCCCTTGTTCGTTTATATTCACTATCTGCCTTTTNCTGTCTTTCTAAAAGCTNTGACCAGAAACCAAAGGATTGAATTAATATTATATGGTTCTTTGAAAGCAGAAACAGTATTAGAAATACGATCTCCAGACCATACAAACTACATGTCTGTACATGTGGATAGGATAGCAAGAGAAACTGTCTGTCATGATCATTGTCAACTTAATCTTGCCCCCTTCTTTCCTCTCCTTTCTTTACCATTCAGTTTGCTATTACAGAGGAGCCAAGTGGCTTCTCCTGCATGAATTCCTCCTTACGCAGACATCGCTGAGACATACCACTCCTCACTAAATACAACTGTTACCCGAGAACTAACAAAACAATGGCTGCAGATTTTCTCTTATTCAAATCAAGTGATTTTTTTTCATTTTATCAACATCTACATAGGGTATGCAGAGAGCTTTTGCATCGATAGCAACTTTAAGAATGCCCTTGACATTAACAGCTTCCATATTTGAGACACGGCTGCCTTTGAAGGAAGTGCCTAATGTTCTAAGGCTGAGTTGGCATAAACATTGTGCCGTCCCAGGTAAATGACACCTGGAATGCAGAGTACATTCAATAAACAGTTCCTGAATTGAATTGGAAAGGCAATTTGTGGGGTAATAGACAGCATTTGCATTGTTTCTCAGACAGATGTTTGAGTAAATTAGGTGAGGACCCAGGAAAACCATGTCCTAAGAGCTTCATGCTAAAGACTTCAGAGTCTGTGATTAGTAGCTGAGGCCAAGCCTTGTGTGAGCTTTACTTGCTGTATGATCATGAGTAAGCGACCTCATTCCATAATTCCATTTCCTTCCTGTAAATCAGAAAACANAAGAAGAACACATATTTTTCTGGTAATAATAAGAGAATATGAGAAGTCTTTTGTACATTAGGTTCAGTATAATAAACACTTGATAAATCCTAGCATGTGTGGGTACCATATTGAAGGGCTGATTTATTTTTTTGATCAAGAGAGACTTCTATCAAAGGTTTCACTTAAAAAGGATAGAAAAATAATGAGAACAGANATAGTCGACCAAGGATTACAATTACCCAACTAATTATAAAGTCCTCTGAAGAACTTCTTTTCAAAGCAAATCTATTCAGACAAAGTAAGTTTGAGACAAGTGTTTTGGGAAAGATGAGCAAAATGTTGCCCTAGGGAACAAAGGAAGCAACATGTAAACAGCCCGTATGCTGCCATTAATAACATTATTAAGGGAAAGGTAAAATACAGAACAAATTTATCAAACACAGAGAAACTAAGTAACNTATCAATAGTTGTTATTAGACACAAATACATATGTAATGGGCTTTTGATTACAAAATGGTATAGTGATGATAAATCTGAAACAAGCAGAAGCAAGTAAGTTTTACAAGGATATCTCTCAGGTTTCAAGTTTTAAAACCAGAAGAATTATTCTAATGAGTAAAGACCAAGGCATATTTAGTGAGACAAGAGAACATGTTGCTTATAAAAATATGTTGTTAAAGTGAATTTTAATCCAAGTCATTTGTGATGTTGGAGTGGATTAGTGTTTGGTATTTTGGACCAAATATTATAGGCAGTAAAGGGAAAAAAATTAAGTCTAGTAGACAGAGAATCATTTTCCAAAGGATGCCTATATCCTAATATTCAGGACCAGTGAACATATTATTACATGATTTCAGATGAAGGTAAATCTGCTAGCTAATGAGATAAGCTAAAAGTTGCATTATGTTAGGTTACCTAGTGGGTTCTGTGTGATCATAGGAGAGGAGAGAGATCATAGGAGTTAGGGAGAGGAAGAAACATTAGTGTTAAAGTAATTTGAGAAGTTAGCATCTGAAGGAACTGAAGAAGGGAGAGAGCAATGAGCAAAGGAGTGTAGGCAACATTTAGAAACACAAAAAGGTAAGAATATAGACTTTTCTCCTCTAGCTTCCCCGCAGGAATGTATCCCTGGCACTACCTTGATTATAGGTCAGAAGTATCTGCCTCAGAATTCTTACAAAAAGACTGCAAATGGAGACAGGCACTCCTGGGG
>LZPO01076183.1:28253-53112 GCA_001675575.1 Neotoma lepida
AAACTCTGTCCCCAACAAGGAGAGAACAAGGTTGACTTCTGTCCTCACATGTGTACTATCACACACACACACACACATACACATACCACTTCTATTCCTTTTAACTCCCATACTATACCATAATCAAAAGAAAGCTAAAAGTTCTAGCATGAAATGCTAACAATTTTTAGAGAAATTTATTTCTTCCAGTTCACTGTGTTCCTATTCAAACTCTTCTGGAAATGAAAACAAACAACTTTAAAGTTATTTCCCAAAGAAGATTCTCTCTGAGCAGCTCTATGAAGGTGCAGAGTCAAGACCAATCCAAATCTCTTTGTGTGGTATGTTTCTTTCTGTGTATGGCATGGTTTCTCTTTCTCTGTTCCTTAATGCCAGGTCTCCTTTCTACTCTAGATTGTAATTGGCTTGAGGGCAGAGGCTATACTTTCCCTTTGTAGAGTAGAAGTAATCTCAAAGAGCCTGCAGTATTGTGAGCACTCAATAGAATTTTGTTGATGACTGTGATGTTTCTGAAAATGTCTAAGAATAAAAGCAGATAGCTGTGGGCTGCTATGGCCCTCGCTTGCTTATACTCAAGTACCTTTCTTTCCTCCCACAAACAATAACACACCTAGGCAGCCTCTATGTAGGAAAGTGAGTCAGAAGAGCAATTCATTTCTCCAGTGCCCTTATGTGACTCTGTCAATGCCTTAGGAATCTGCGTGAGGATTTGTTTTAAACATACAAGCTGTGCAGTGTCTCAGCTCCATAAGCACAAAACCTGATCCCACTCCCTCCTCCTCAATCCACATATTCTTAATGCTTAAACTGTGCCCTTGAGACTTTTCTGTTAGTTAAGAGATGTACAACATAGGGGCAAAAATCAATCTTAATTAAGGCGAACTTTGGAATTATGATCGAAGGAAGGTACATTAGCCCAGTGCTTCCACACCCCATACACTGTTGTTATTGATGTTTGGACAGATGGGGAAAGTGAAACAGGAGTCAATATTTCGATCCCCTGTGTTCTCTAAGGATCTGAATTTTTAACACCTCCATAATGAGTGCTGGTGGTGTTTAATAAATACACAGCCACCCCTTGGAGTGTCTCTGTATGGAAGACACCAATGAAGTCACTAGAGCTTCTTAGCAGTGACTTACTTACTACCAGAAAGTAGTCTGGACTTAGAGGGATTGAGATCTAAGTTTTGTGTTTGCCAAGGACTTTAACATCCAGAGTTTCTTTTTGCCAGGGTGAAAAGTGTTGATCATTGGTTGTTTCAACAAAGAATATAAATGGTAAACATCCCCCATTGAGACCTTAAAAATTTAGGCAGTGCCCCTACTGAAATAGAGGAGAAAACAGTTGGATCATGTGACACTCTCTCCTCACCTTATCCTGGACTATTACTGCCCCATCATCTCATTTCAGTAATAATTCTATTATTGAACATTGGTTATTGACTTGCAATAATCAGCTGACCTAAGACAGCCAATCAAATTATCTCTCTGGAGCCAGTGACTTGTTAATAGGATACAAGAAGCCTGTTAGCTCTTTGAAACAGTACTGCACACATCAAGAATTTAATTATGTGAATTTTACTCTTCATTTTTACAAAACACAGTCTGAAGAGAAAAGAATGTATGTATCTAGACAAGATAAGACATTCCAGTGTTAAACAAATGAGAAAACTAAACTGTGCTACAGCAACCAAACAGCTGGCCCAGCTCTCCTATTTGTGACTATCCTTTCGCAAAATATCCTTTTCAAAATCATTTATTTTTGTATAAGCTTGGATGAGTGAGGGAACTTTGGTACTCACATATTTTTGAGTCAACTCTCTCCTTTATCAAAAATTGATCAGTCTTTCAGCAATGTTCCAGGAACTCTTGAACATGGAAACAAGAAACACATTTTCTATTTTATGTAGATCATTGCATACTTGGTCAGATAGAAGTAAAATTTAAAAACTCTATAATACAATGTTATTAATGACATGAAATAATCAAACACAAACTTGGAAAAGTGATAGATCAACAATTTGCAGAGGAGATTTAGAGAAAGAGCTTATAAATGTGACAGTGTATCTAGTTAACAGATATTTTCCAGGTGGACAAGGAGATCAAAAGCATTCTTCCTGGAAGTAGCAAGATGTAAAAACAAAGAAGTCTAGGATGACATTAAGTATTGACAGTAAAAAATAACCTTAAGACTTGATGAATGACTTAGACATATGATGTTTTAGTCCAGGGAAAAAGAAGAATCTGCTATTATCCTATTGTAACAGAGACCTTGGATTAACTTCCATTGAAAATTTATGAACCTGTGGCCAGAGTTACAGTCACCATGAATGACATACCCTCAATGGGAGTATTTTAAGAAACTTCAGGTCAGAAAAGGATGCTAAGAAGAAGGATGGACTCAGAAGTCTCCAAATATCTAGAGGATTCTTAGGACCTTCTACAGATTGTTCGGACTCCTATGGCTTGTGTAATTGGCTGAGATTTTAGTACATGTGCATTTGGCAAGGATATGCNCTCCACTCTTGGCTTATGGTCAGCCTAAGAATGCCTATTTATCATTGTTTTGCACTAAACCTCAATGGGTCTCTGGAAAAGATAAGAATCTTGCATGTAGGGAGTAATCTTGTTTAGAGATTGAATCCATCAGTCCATGACACTTTCCCAGGTTTCTCATAGAAAACTGATAATTCCAAGAGTCATCAATCTTCCAAGAGGAAGTCTGTTGAGAAAAAGCTCCAGATCACAGAGATGATTGACTTTTAAAAATATCTATAACAAATTCTTAGAATGACTAATTTGCTTTTGAGCCTTTTCTAGCTATCAGTAATTATTATAAGTATATTATACATATTTCTTAACTTTATATTTTTAAGAATTTTCTAAAGTATTATTATTAACCCTATTTTATGGGTGAGAGATACAAAGAACAAATATCCTAAATAACCATACTAATTTTATGTTCTCAGTAAGTGTTAAGGACTATGTACAAGCTATAATTTTATAATTTAAGGTATGAATTTCCTTTTCTTTATTTCTTCCTGAGGATAATCTTGAACTCCTGATCTTTATGCTTTTCTTTTCCAAGTGCTGCGATTATATGAGTTCATCATCATTCTAAGCTCAATTTGAAATCTATAAATTCATTATTTTTATTTCCTTTAGTGAAAATGAATTCTCCAGGCTCTACTTGATGATCCTGTTTACTAAGAGCTATTTCAGCTGTTTTATTTCTACCAACTTATGTAATTATTACAAGTATACAGTGATGCTAAGATGATCACTATCTCCACAGACAGTTACCTAAACAAACCTGAAGAATATCAGTAATAATCAGCAGTTACAAACAAAATAATGCCTTGCCAACAAAATTGTCCTTATCCNAATCCCCAGTGCATACACACATGCTAGGTCTCATAGCAAACAGAAATTTAGAAGACCAATAGAATCGGTCATTAGCNAGATGAGAATAAAATGACTAGATTCATTCTGATTTACCCATGGAGGGCCAATGTAATCACATAATTCCTTACAAAAAGGAAAAGAGATTCCAAGAAAGAATGGGAGAGATGTGGGTACAAATAGGACTTAGTCTTAGATTGTTAGATATAACTCAAAAAAAAAGAAGTGGGGCAAAAACCAGGCAAAGAAGTCTCTAGAACTTGAGAAGGGGAAGAAACAAATTCTTTCTAGAATTCCAAAAAAAATAAAGCACCCTCCTCAAACCTTGATCTTATTCAAAAAGTTCTAGAACAGACTCAGAATTGTAGGACAATACACATGTATTAAGTCACAAATTTGTTGTCATATTTTAGAGCTGGAATAAAACACTAATGCAGGACTTCCCAGCCATTTTGCCATTTATTTGTCAAACCAGTTGCATAGAATTGATGCTATAGTTTTTATTTTAGAAATAGGGAAATGAAGAATTGGATTGTGTGCATATGTGTGTTAGTCAAGCACTCTGCCATGACACTATACCCTAGCCCATATACAAATTATATATAATTATATACATAATTATATAATATGTAATAATATGCTATTAATATTATTAGCAGTAGTATTATTAATATTAGTATTTGTATTTGTATTATTGGGAAGAGTCTCACTGCATAATTTTCAGACCTGGCAGGTACAAGTCATTTTATTTTAAGATAGAGTGTACATGGAATCCCGTTGGGTTATGTAAACTAACAATTCTAACAATGCCTTAAATGATAAATAGTAAGTCTGTGGTTAAATACAGGGGTTATTACACACAGAAAAGAGAAAGGGATCTGCCAATCACTTAGAATTAGGGAAACAATGTCTTTTATGTGGAATGAATGATAACAATGTATATCAGATGACAATGAAAATGAATCCTTTCAGGAGGAAAATGCTGCCTTTCTATCTAGAATGGGAATAGGTTTTGGAGTCAAATTCTGTTTCTCTGCCAGACAAATTGATAATGCACTGTTCTGTCCCTCTCTCTGACCACTCTGGCNTAAAATCTCAAAAGAAAACAACTGCGGAAGGATTCCAACAAAAAGAACAGAAATCAAAATATCATGGAACAATCATAGGTATTAGATCCATCCCCACAATACTATCTACGTCCAGTTCACCAGGATCTGGTATTAGTAGACAGACAGATGGAGCTCTAGGGAAAGACTTATTGGTCTAGATCTGGAAGGAGAGGAAATACCCTACCTGTTTCTGTTCTCTTGGATTTCCTCTTCTTTTCTCTTCTCCTCTGGCCTAGGACACAAGCAAACTTCCCTCTACCATTAATAGAGTCTTACAGGGCTCAGATTTGTCCAGCTGATAAAGAATGGCCCTGGGACTGTGGGTCTAATTACTACTACATGATTTCTCTCTCTTTCGCTTCCCATTGGTTCGGCTATGGATATGAGATCAATTGTAGAAGATTATGGCAAAGTGCCATAACTGTCCTCATGTATCTGCCAAAGCACATAAAAGTAGAGACTCAGAGAAATAGAAAGTGAAGGAGAGATTGCAGAGATAGTAAACGTTGGCAGGAAACCCAGCAGCACGTCATGAAATTCTTACCCCCAAGTAGCACATGCTTGGATTTGTACTCCTCAGCAGAGGAAAGGCTTTGAGAAACATTAACATTAACATTAACTCCTATGCTCATCATTCACTAGGAGAAGTAGAATGTGGCTAAAAATACTTTGAGAAATAAACTGATATTACAATCAGTCTTCAGAAAGGAGACTAGAACTTGGGCTCCAGTCCCAACTAGAATAACTCCATTAAATAACAAAAATATAAGCATCATCTAGTAGATTTAAGCATGACCTACAGTTTTATGGTATAATATTTACAATGTCCGGAGTTAGATTAAACCTTATCTAGCATATAAACAAAAAGAACAATGTAAGTTCTCTTGGAGAAAGGCAACAGGCATCAGTGGTGACATGGTACTAGTGTCCTAACAGCTGCCATTATACAAGTGCTTAGCAAGAAATTGGAGACCAGCTGTCTCTGTGGTTTTCCCATCATGATCTTGACTCCCCTTGCTCATATTATCCCTCCTCTCTCACTCTTCAGCTGAACTCCAGGAGCTCAGCCCAGTGCTTTTTGTGGATCTCTGCATCTGCTTCCATTAGTTACTGGATGTAGGCTCTATGATGACAATTAGGGTAGTCACTAATCTGATTACAGGGGAAGGACAGTTCAGACACCCCCTTCATTATTGTTAGGAGTCTTGCTCATGGACTCTGGACTGACAGCTGGGAACCCGCATGGGACCGCACTAGGCCCTCTTTATGTGGGTGACAGTTGTGTGGCTTGATCTGTTTGTGAAGCCCCTGGTGGTAGGACCAGGACCTATCCTGGGTGTATGAACTGGCTTTTTAGAGCTCATTCCCTATGGTGGGATACCTTGCTCAGCCTTGATGCAGGGAGGAGGGACTTAGTCATGCCTCAAGCTGGTATGACAGACTTTGTTGACTCACCAAGGGAAGCCTTACCCACTCTGAGAAGTGGATGGGGGCAGGGTAAGGAGTAGGTGGGGGGGGAGTGGGAGAAGATGAGGGAGGGGGAATTGTGGTTGGTATATAAAAAGAAAAAAAAATTAAATAAATAAAAAAGGAAATTGGAGACCATTGTTGATTAAGATAGGAGTGAAAACTAAACAAATAACTTAGAATCATCAGTTGCAAACAAGAGCCAGATGGACTTAACAGCAAATCAGATGCAAAAGAATGAACTTGCAGATTAGTTGATAAGAATAATGAGTCTGAATAACAACAACAAAAACCAATACTGTTGGAAATGAAGCTGATGTCAGTGATATGCAAAATAGTAATAAAAATCTCTGATATTTCTATAATTGAGTCCAGAAGGAAGTGATGAGAAACCATAACCATATTAATAATAACCCTACNGAATTTTGAGGATTAGCAAATACAAAGTAGAATAAANCAAAATAAATACACTGAAGGTAGAGGAAAAAAATTAAAAGGCAAAAGACAAATGGACAGACAGACAGACAGTGCAGAGATGGAGGAAAGGAGAATTTTAAAAATACTATATATTCATTATCTAAAGTGATGAGTTTCATAATGAATGGCATTTTAATTAAGTNTTTTAGGTCCATTGGCTGTGTTCACCCAACTCACAACTCTATCTTTTTCCCTCCTTTCCTGGTGATCTCTTTCTGCTTCCAAAGTAATAGCTCCCTTTTACTTTCATATCATCTATATCTATATATANAGAGATAATATGTTATACACATAATATTTTATATGTGTATCATATATAGTATTTTTTCAATGATATGTATTTATGTGTAGGCATGTACATATTAAGTGCAGAAGCCTCCAGAGGCCAGAAGATGGTGTTGAATAACCTCAAACTGGTATTACATGCAGCTATTAACTGCCCAATATGAGTGGTAGGAGCTGAACTTAGGTCCTCAGGAAAGANAGCAAATACTCATAACTACCAAGTCAACTCTCCATTCTCTGAAATACAATCTCAGAGAGATACAGCAGGGAATATCTCTCAAACCTAACAACTATTCCAGTATCTCTATGAAATGAAAGTAAATTAAAGGCATTTTAAGTTGAAAGGTAAACTTAGAAAAAGCATTCGGGGGGGGGATATTTTCAGACAGAACGGAAATAACATAGAACTTTCAATGATACAACAAATGACAAATCTGAGGCAACTTAATGGACTATTCATTTCCTTTTGATTGCGTATGGTAATGCTTGACAGTTGAGATTTAACTTTTTTTCAATGTGATTGCCAGTGTATGTATATGTAATATATAATGCAGTGATAATATAAACAAGGAAGGTTGAAGGGCTTCATCTGTTAGCAAGCTTTTTTACAATCCATTTAAATGGTGATTCTAAGATGCAGAATAGCAAGATGTGTACATTATAATCTCAAGAGCAGCAATCACAACAAAAATGTTATTCACATCACACAAAGATAAAACACACTAGACAAACTCAGAGATGTGGACTATAAGATAGAGCTCTGTGGTAGCATGCTCATGTAGCATGTTCAAGGCCCTGGGTTTAGTTACCAGGACTGTGCAAACAAAATGAAATGACGCAATTATGAAATAATCCAAGATAAGGCAAGAAAGAGATATGAGAGTAGGTCAAATGATTTAGTGACACCACTAAATCTAAACTAAATAGCAACTTCATCAACTGGCCTCAAACAACAAGATGGACAATGTCAACACGGATGAAAAGAATTCTTTAAACTACAGGCACAATATAAGAAAAACAGCATCCACAAATCTTTATAGATAGGATAAANTGAATAACAGAAGATAATATGCTGTACACTAAATTTTAAAAAGTAGGGAAGGAGTTGGCATGATGGTTCAGCAGGCAAAGGCACTTGTTACCATGTCTGATCACCTACATTCTATATCAGGGCCCATATCATGGAAGAAAAGTACTGACTTCCTCCAGATGACCACTAACATCCATGGGCATGCCACAGTTCGTGCAAACAAACACACAAATAGAAAATGAGTGAGTACATAATTAAAATATGGAAGTAGGGATCACCTTAATATTGACCCATAAGACTAGATATAATGAATCACATAATAATAATAGGACTAAGCCACCAACTGTCATATGATCTTACATGTGTATGTATCTAACAAGAACTCATAAAATACACAAAGAAAAAAATAGAAAGAATAAATGTCCATAAAAATAAACTCCCAATTATAGTTGGAGACCACGACTCCTCTGTTCAGTAATTACATTATATTTAGGTAGAAAATCAACAGTGTATATAGAACTGATCAAAACTACCAAGTGGTAAATTGTAATTAANATCTGTAGCCTACTTTAAAATAAAGAGAGAGAGAGAGGGAAAAACACACATTGTTTTCAAGTATTCATGGAATANATCAAGAAAGAACATATTCTGGGCATAGACAATAAAAAATGACATTTAAAAGGTAAAGTTACTTGAAGTATACTCTTTGACATTTATAAAATTAAGCCTGGAAAATCAATAACAAAATGATCATCTCAAAAACTCAGAACATGGGAAAATCAGACCCTCTAAATTAGTCATGGGTCAGAAAGGAAGATGTCAAGAAGGTTACAAACTACTTAGAGCTAAATGAAAATAAAAACTTCAACAAATTAAAATTATTGAGATGAAACAAAAGTAGTGCTGCAGAGAAATATATGACATTAAACATTTATTGAAAAAAGACAAAAACTCTTATGCCCATCTGTTAAGGACTGAAAACAAACAAAAGGTCAAAATACATAAAGATAAAAATTAAAAAGATAAAAGTATTAAAGATTATAAAAAAATCTCATTCTATGAAAACATTAATATAAATGACAAACTTCAGACTAACCTAAAACAAAACATAATGAGAGAGTAGACTGAAATTGTTTGTACAATGAAGAAAGGAGGTATGCTGCTACAGGTGTGAGCAGTGTAAAGGATGAAAGAGGAAACAGGACAGTGAAATTACATAAATCAGTTCCTTCCAGCTCAGAGCTACCAACACACTTTCAAGATACAAAAGAAACAGGAATAGTCCAGTGTCTGCTGGAGCATTGAAATCGCAGGTGCAAACTATCTGTCCAAGGGATTTACAAACCTCCGTGGTATCACTAGGACGTTCTACTAAGCCAGTAATGTCGACATTCTTAATGCTGCAACACTTTAATACAATTCCTCATGTTGTGGTGCTCCCCCAATCCCCCGATAACCATAAAATTATTTTCATTGTTACTTTATAATTGTAATTTTGCTACTGCTATAAATAATAATGTAAATANTTGTATTGTCTGATGATCTTACTTAATCCATGTGAAAAGGTCCTTCAACCCTTAAAGGAGCTCTGACCCCCAGGATGAGAACCACTGTATTAAGCCTTTAAAGAATAAAGAGCAACAATTTCATACAAACCTTTTCATGTAACAGAGAACGTACAATGAGCCTAAACTGAAATTAAAGGCACAAGTACAAAAATATATTCACAATAGTAAAATAAAATGTTTACANATCCAATGATGTATTTCAGTTATTGCTCAAGTTGGTTTGATCACACTGCTACCAAGTTAGCAAATGAAAATAGCAANNGAGATAATAATAAAATAAATAAATAAAAAGAAAAATGGGGGAAAATAGCAGTGTTTGCTATCCATACATATCTGAAAATTATAATAGTCAATGTAGAACTTTCTACAATGATATTGGTGGTTACAGTTCTAGGGTGGGTTTCACATCCCTATTTGCATTTGTTTTGCTAAAGGCTCACAGTTTGTAAGGGCATTAAACTCATATGTCTTGTGTATGTAGGCAGCATCTCATTTTTGAATGATTGACATTTGTCATGGATGTGAGAGGGAGTTTGCCACTGAGATATACTAAGGGATCAATGGCAAAACTTAGTGTTTTGTTTCTCCACTTACAAGTGGAATAAAAGACAAGAGTAGTCACCTTTTATTTCATGGCCATATTGACATCCACATGAGATGCCTTGAAGGTGTCAAGCACTTTTGGATTATGCAAAGTGATACTTTAAAAGGATATGTCTACAGATTTAAGATGGCAGCTCNTCAATGTTGAAGGAAAGCTGATGAAATTATTGAGGTATATGATTACCAAACCCTAAAAACTGGCANTGGATGTTTTATTACTTGAAATTTGAATGCTCCACCTCACAGTAACATATTACTGGATGTTTTTCTAATTATTTGGAGAATAATTTGTCCCAAGTGTCATGATAACNCATCTCTGTAATAATTTATCAAGTTCTGACAACTTAATATTTTTCTTTGGGTTAAAATTTATATGAATATTTGGGGCTAGAGGGATGGCTCAGCAGTTAAAAGTGCTTATTCTTGCAGAGGACCCAGGATTTTATTGTTAGTACCCATAAAGCGGCTCACAACCATCTGTAACTCCCAGATCAGAGAATCTGACACCCTCTTCTGACTTTTGGGGGCATCATATATACAACATACATGCAAACAAAAATCCATATATAGAAAGTAAATAAATCTTTTTAAAAAACAAAATGCTATGTGAATCAATTATATTTCTTGAGTTAATAGATGAAGACTACTAGAAAAACATTAAAAAAGAGCATGTTGCTGTATTCCATAAAAATATTGATGATATTTAAAATTATACATTATCAGATAAGAGAAAGTAATTCAATGTGAGAATCAAGTCATGAATTCTTGTCCTCATTAAAACACTAATCGTGAACACTGGTAAATGATACAGTTGTTTTCCTGTCTCATTTATCATTTCAATCAATTGAGGATTGCAAGCTGTACATTCTAAGTATTTTCTGTTAATTCTGGTTTTCTTTTAATTAAGAAGACCAAATGATGGTTGAAATATGTTGACATTATCATTCTGTGCTATCTTTAATGGATTTAAGGAAGAGAAAGAAATAGGGATAACAATAATATNGTAATGAGTATATTCTAAGCAAATATTGGAGGAATGTGAATACTCATATTTAGTTTCAATTTAAGGCTATTTCAGATTTCATATTGGTTTCAAATAATGGCAGATGTTCAGGGCATATATTGAGATGGGGACTTTGCAAATTGCAACTTCCACAAACTTGGCAGTCAAAATNTGACATTTGATATGATATTAGTTTTTTTTAAGTTGGAATATATTCTCAAGTGATCAAGATTGTAAGTGCCTTTAATAGTCTACACTTCAGTTGTGAAAACAGTTTATGAAAAATGAAGTTTGAGAAGAAATTATTAGAAACCATGGCTTCTTAATCTGACATATGACTGTATGCATTTGTTCTTAATTGACAGTAAAATGAGATATAGATGAGGCATCTCTCTAAATATTAAGAACTGGAATGGAACAGGACCTATTTAGTCCACATTTAAATATCATAGACTTTCTAAGCACCTACTATGTGTCATATGCTTCTCAAGGATGTTGGAATTTGTTAGCAACAAGATGTTCAAGTTCTGTGAAACTAAAGATTTTTGTTGGTTGAAAAGAAAAAAGAAAAAAAAGAAAAAAATCTACAAACATATATCAACCAATATGAATGGGATTACATTGTCAAAGTTGGATAAGGGAAAATATGCTAATAAGGTGTTCAGGATGTATTTTGTTGATAAGATGTTATTTGACAATTCACATTAATGAAGTAAAATTACGTAAATAGATGTCTACATGAAGATGCTTCAAGCAGGAAGAACTGCTGACACAAAACTCCCATTCAGAAAAATATATAACTTATTTATTGACTTGTAATATGAACAAATATGAACTAATTAAATCATAGGCCTATAGAAGATGATGGTATAGAAGTGATGAATGGTAGACTATGTAAGGATTTGGGAGTTCCTCTAACTAATACAGCATTTCCTCTGAGAGAAACAAAGAACCTTTAGAGGAATGATAATATACCCTATGAACTGGAAGAGAATAACTCTGTCCTCTTTAGTGCTGCAGGAAGGAGGGAGGGAGAACAGCCAAAAACTCTGTGATGGAATGATNGCAGCAGTCACTGACATGGCACAGCAGAAGGAACCCAGGGAAGCACAACTCAGAAATGGCTTTGATTTGAACCACCAGGACTTCCTGATGAATTAGCCATGGGAAATAAGGCTATATAAAAACCAAAAATGTTGCCATAGNTTTTGGCCTCAGTAACAAAGATAATGTATTTGCCATCTATTGTGGCAAGAGGCAGATTTAGGGGANGATGAGTTGCTCAATTTTGAATACATGAANTTTGAAGTTGAGTTTAGAAATACAGACTCAGATGTTGAGTGAAAACCCTATAATATATGCAAAAATGTATATTAAACATATGATAAGTTACAATACTCATTCTCAAATATAATTAAAATGAAACTAAGCAAAATCTTACCTGTGAAATTTGTAAAAACTAGAAACTTGACAATAAGATCTTTTGGCAGGATTGGGGGNGTCTCACATTGTATATTGATCATACAAATGCAAATGGAAATCCTATAGAAAAGAATTATCAATACCTAGTAAAGTATGACATAAACATTTGTTCCTTAATCCATCACTCAACTTTGATAATTTCTCCTGAAGACATGCATTCAAGCAGGTGAACATGTACACACAATGATTATCCATGATGCTACAATTTATAATCACAAAATATTTGGAATACTTATAATTGTAAATATACAGAATTATCCATAAAAGTAAGAATATATAGAGTACTTTAAAACTGTGAAACTGAAAAACAAAGAATTGTGATATGGAATGATTTCCATAAGAGAATTTATCTGGGGATAAAGATGAAGAATTATATTGTGTACTTTCTGCATTTCATGTAGGTAGTAAACATAAATATGCTTATCATTATAAGACATATTGGAGGAAAATGAATGAAGGAATAAATTATTCCAGAAAACTAAAACCAAACACAATCCAGTGAGATCAGTTAAATACATGGTCTTGGGAATATGGAGGAAAGGATAAGGCAGGAAAATATATTTATGCTTAACATTTTGTATTGATTTTTCCTCCTTCTGGAAATAATGCTGGTATTCTGCATCTTAAAAAAATATTTATTTCTGTCTTCTGCTGCTCAGGTGCAGGCCACACCAGTTCAAAGAACAAGTGAGTGATCTACCTGCCAGGTGAAATAACCTACTCCCTATATTCTATTCCCAAAGACCCATTCCAACACCTGCCCCTCCCATCTCATCACCAGCCCCGAGGCCAGGCCCTGGCCCCAACTCCAGTGGATTTCCACTGTTAAGGTGCAGGCCANGCCAGTCAGAAGAACAGAAAGCCCCTGGTACACCAAAAGCCAAGCTAACCACCAGAAGGCCAGCTCCCTACTTGGACAGAGGCTCCCTATTTGATCAGGGGTCATGCCAGCCACCAGAAACCGAGGCCACAAAGACTAGAAGACCAAAGAGGAAACAGAAACCAAGGGGAAAAAAGTACAAATCCAACAAAGACAAACTCAGTAATCAGAACCTAGACCTATAATCATCCCAAACCGACACACCTGAACACCAGTGTAAGAATACAATTAAAGACAGCCAGGGAGGTATGGTACCAGCAAAATCTATCTATCCCACAGCAAGACCTGAATTTTCCAACACAGCTGAAGCACAAGTAAAGGACCTTAAAAACAATGTTATGAAGGTAACAGAGGTCCTTAAAGAGGAAATGAAAAACTCCCTTAAAGAAATTGAGGCAAAGACAAATGAAAAACTTGGAGGAAATCAAGAAATCCCTTAAAGAATGTCAAGAAAGCCAAGAAGAAACAAACAAATAGGTGAAGGAAATGCACATGGAAGAGAGAATCTCAGGCATTGAAGATATGATAGAAGAAATAGATTCATCCGTCAAAGAAAATGTTAAATCTAAAAATCTAAATGTTAAATCTAAAAACACAAAACATCCAGGAAATCTGGGACACTATACAAAGATAAAACCTAAGAATAATAGAAATAGAAGAGGGAGAAGAATCCCAGCTCAAAAACCCAGAAATTACATTTAAGAAAATCAGAAAAGAAAATTTTCCTAACCTAAAGAAGGACATGCCTATAAAGGTACAACAAGCTTACAGAACACTAAATAGATTGGGTCAGAAAAGGAAGTCCCCAAGTCCCATAATAATTAAAACACTAAACATACATAACAAAAAAGAATATTAAAAGATATAAGGGAAAAGAACCAAGTAACATATAAATGTAGACCTATTCAAATTATATTCGACTTTTCAATGGAGACTCTAAAACTTAGAAGAGCCTGGGCAGCTGTCTTGCAGACTCTAAGAGACCACAGATGCCAGACCAGACTACTATACTCAGCAAAATTTTCAATCACCATAGATGAAGAAAACAAGATATTTCATGACAAAGTCAAATTTAAACAATAACTATGCACAAATCCAGCCTTATAGAACATACTAGAAGGAAAACTCCAACTAAGGAAGTTAACTACATCCAGGAAAACACAGGCAATAGATAATCTCACATCAGCAAGACCCAAAGAAGGGAAACACACACACACATACACATACACATATACATACATACATACATACATACACACACACACACACACACACACACACACACACCCCAATATCAATGCACTAAATTTCCCAATGAAAGGAGACAGCTTAACAGAATGGATGTGAAAACAGAAGGATCCATCCTTCTGCTGCATACAGGAAATAGATCTCAACATCAAAGATAGATATTGCCTCAGAGTAAAGGGTTGGAAAAAGATTTTCCAAGCAAATGGACCTAAGAAGCAAGCTGGTGTAGTTATTCTAATATCTAACAAAATAGACTTCAAACCAAATTTAATCAAAAGAGATGGAGAAGGACATTTCATACTCATCACAGGAAAAATCCACCCAGATGGCATTTCAATTCTTTTTTTTTCAATTTAAAATTTTTTTATCCATTTTACATACCAACCACAGATTCCCCTCTCATCCTTCCTCCTGCTCCACACCCCCCACCCCCTTTCCCCTCCTGGCTCATCCCCTCCTCCAAAAGGTTAAGTCCTCCCATGGGGGACAGCAAAGCATGGTAATTCAGTTGAGTCTGGACCAAGCCCCTCTCCCCTACTGTGAGATGTCTTTCTGTACGCTGTGAATATGTGTGGCTCCCATTGGATAATAAATGAAGCTGTTTTGGCCTATGACAAGGAAGCTTACAGCCAGGCAAGAAATCCAAACAGAGATACAGAGAGAAGAAGGGAGGAGTCGAGGGAGATGACAGCCGCCGCCAAAGGAGCAACAAGATGCCAGTAGACTGGTAATGCCATGGCCACATGGCAACATGTAGATTAATAGGAATGTGTCAATTTAAGATGAAAGAGCTAGCTAGCAAGAAGCTGAAGCCATAGGCTTTACAGTTTGTAATTAATANAAGCCTCTGAGTGATTATTTTATAAGTGTCAGCAGGACCATGGGGCCATGTGGGACCAGAGAAANCTTCAGCTACACCCTCCTGCATCTATTTCAATTCTTAACATCTATGACCCAAATGCAAGGGCATCCACATTTGTAAAAGAAATATTACTAAAGTTTAAATCATATTTCAAACCCCACACATAAAGAGTGGGAGACTTTAACACTCCACTCTCACCAGTGGACAAGCCAGACAGACAAAAACTAAAAAGAGAAATAATGGAGCTAACAGACATTATGAATCAAATGGACCTAACGGATATCTACAGAACATTTCACNCAAACACAAAATAATATACATTCTTCTCAGAAGCTCATGTAACGTTCTCCAAAATTGACCACATACTTGATCACAAAGCAAGTCTCAACAGATATAGGAAAACTGAAATAACCCCCTGTATCCTATCAGACCACCATGGATTAAAACTGGATATCTACAACAACAGAAACAACAGAATGCCTACAAACTCATGAAAACTGTACAACTCTCTGCTGAACAACTGCTGGGTCATGGCAGAAATAAAGAAAGAAATTAAAGACTCCCTGGAATTCAACAGAAATGAATGAATAATATACCCAAGCTTATGGGATACAATGGAAGCAGTGCTAAGAGTTAGTTATGAACTAAGAGTGTTATGAACTAAGTGCCTTCAAAAGGAAATTGGAGAGATCTCATACTAGCAACTTAACAGCATACCTGAAACAAACACCTTTAGAACAAAAAAGAAACAAATACATCCAAGAGGAGTAGAAGGTAGGGATGAAATCAATAAAGTCGAAACAAAGAGAATAGTATAAAGAATCAATGAACCAAAGAGTTGGTTCTTTGAAAAACAATCAACAAGGTGACACTCTTATGCAAACTAATGAAATGACAGAGAGAATATCCAAATTAACAAAATATGAAACAAAAAAGGTGCATAACAACAGACAATAAGGAAATCCATAGAATGATTAGGACATAGTTAAAAAACCTGTTCTCCATCAAATTGGAAAATCTAAGAGAAATGGACAATTTTCTCAATAGATACCACTTTCCAAAGTTAAATCAAGATCAGATAAACAATTTAAATAGACTTATACCCCTATGACAATAGAAGCAGTCATTGAAAGTCTCCCACCCCCAAAAAGCCCAGTGCACAATGGTTTTTGCACAGAATTCTACCTTTCAAAAGAAAGCTAATAACAATACTCTTCATATTATTCTACAAAATAGAAACAGAGGGAACATTGACAAATTCATTTTATAATGCCACACTCACCTTAATACCTACACCACACAAAGATTCAGCTAAGAAANAATTATAGACTAATTTCCCTCATAAACATTGATCCAAAAATACTCAATAAATATGGCAAACCAATTCCAAGAACACATCAAAAAGATCATACGTCATAATTAAATAGGATTCATCCTAGAGATAAGGGGATGCCTCAACATATGAAAATCTGTCAAAGTAATCCATCACACAAGCAAATGGAAAGAAAAAAAACATGACCATCAGGATAAAAGTCTTGGAGAGAACAAGGATACAAGGGACATACCTACACATAATAAAGGCAATTTAAATTAAATGGAGAGAAACTCAGAGCAATTCCACTAAAATAAGGGACAAGACAAGGTTGTCCACTCTCTCCATATCTATTCAATATAGTAATTGAAGCTCTAGCTAAAGCAATAACACAACTAAAGGAGACCAAGGGATACAATTAAAAAGGAAGAAATCAAAGTATCACTATTTGCCGATGATATAATAATATACATAAGTGATCCCAAAAATTCTACCAGAGAACTCCTACAGCTGATAAATACCTTCAGTGAAGTGGCTGAATACAAGATTAACTAAAACAAAAAAATCAGTAGCCTACCTATATACAAATTACAAATGAGCTGAGAAAGAAATCAGGGAAACAACACCCTCACAATAGCCACAAATAATATAAAATATCTTGGTGTAACTCTAACCAAGCAAATGATAGACCTGTATGATAAAGACTTCAAATCTTTGAAAAAGGTCATTGAAGAAGATATCGGAAGATGGCAAATCTCCCATGCTCATGGATTGGTAGGATTAACGTAGTAAAAATGACCATCCTACCAAAAGCAATCGATAGATTCAATGCAATCCCCATCAAAATTCCAACACAATTCTTTATAGACCTTGAGAGAACAATACTCAACTTCGTTATGGAAGAACAAAAAAANCCCCCAAAATAGATAAAGCAATCCTATACAATAAAAGAGCTTCTGGAGGTATTACTACCTCTAATTTACAACTATACTATAGAGCTGTAGTAATAAAAACCACGTGGTATTGGCATAAAAATAGACATGTTGATCAATGGAATTGAATTGAAGATGTAAATCCACACATCTATTTTCAAAAAAGACACCTGATTTTCAAACAGATTCAGAAATATACAATAAAAAAGGAAAGCATCTTCAAAAAATGGTACTGGTCTAACTGGATGTCAGCATGTAGAAGAATTAAAATAGATCCTTATCTATCATCCTTCACAAAACTTAAGACCATGAGATCAAACACCTCAACATAAAACCAGATACACTGAACCTGATAGAAGAGAAAATGGGATAATATCCAAAATATATAGAACTCAAAATATAANGAATTCAAGAAACAAGACATCAACAAACTAAATAATCCAATTGAAAAATGTGACACTCATCTAAACAGAGAATTCTCAACAGAGGAAATTCAAATGGCCTAGAAATGCTAAGAAATATTTAGCATCCTTAGCCATCGGGCAAATGCAAATCAAAACGACTCTGAGATATCACCTTACACCTATCAGAATGGCTAAGATCAAAAACATGAGTGTGAGCTTATGCTGGCAAGGATGTGGAGCAAAGAGAACACTCCTCCACTGCTGGTGGGAGTACAAACTTGTACAGCCTCTTTGGAAATAATATGGCCATTTCTTAGGCAATTGGGAATTGATCTACCTCAAGACCCAGCTATACACATTTATCCAAAGGATATTCCATCCTAACACAAGGACACTTGTTCACCTATGTTCATAGCAGATTTATTCATAATAACCAAGAGCTGGAAACAACCTAGATGTCCCTCAACTGAAGAATGGATAAAGAAAACGTGGTGGAAAAAAAAAAAACTAAACCAAACCAAACAAATAAATAAACCCCACAAAAATGTGGTACATTTATACAATGGAGTACTACTCAGCCATTGTAAACAATGACATCATGAAATTTGCAGGCAAATGGCTGGAACTTGAAAAAGATCACTCTGATTTTTTTTCAAAAAGGTCGTTTNGATTTGCATTTCCATGATGGCTAAGGATGTTGAATATTTCTTAGTGTTTCTAGGCCATTTGAGTTTCCTCTGTTGAGAATTCTCTGTTTCGATGTGTACCCCATTTTTCAATTGGATTATTTAGTTTGTTAATGTCTAGTTTCATGTGCAATAACCTAGACTCAGAAAGACAAACATGGTTTGTACTCACTTATAAGTGGATATTAGCTTTAAAGTAAGAGGTAATCATGCTGTAGTCCACAGACCTAGAGAGACTTAAGGAAGAGACCCAAGGAAGGATTAAAGTAGAAGCAAGAATTTCCTTGGGAAAGAAAAATAGAATAGATTCCGTGTGTGGACTGTGGGCAGTGGGTTTGGGAACAGGAGGGAAACAAATGGAAGGGACGAAGTAAATACTGGGAGAAAACACTGGAATTTGAGGGGGGCATTTCCAGGGTGAGGTAGTAACCTAGTGTAAGAGAAACTCCATGGAATCTGTGAGAATAACCCCAGCAGAGACTTCTAGTAATGGAGGACATGAAGCCTGAACTGGCCACCTTCTACAACCAGGCAAAGCCTCGAGTGAAGGAATTGGGACACCAACCCAACCACAAAACTTAGACCTACAGCTTGGTCTGCCAACAGAGTGTTCTAGGACTGGAACCTAGCAGAATCATCATCAAAGAGACAAAAGAGACTTCATCAAACAACTGATGGGAACAGATGCAGCTTCCCACAGCCAAACACTAGGCTGAGTTTTGGGAGTCTTGTGAAGGATGGGGAGGAAGAATTGNAAGAACCAGAGGGGTCAGGGACACCACAAGAACATCGCCCATAAAATCAATTGACAAAGTCTCAGGGAGCCTATAGAGGTCTGACCTAGGTCCTCTGCATATATGTTATAGTTGAATAGCCTGATATTTTTGTATGAATCCTAACAGTGGAACCAGTGATTATGAGACCCTTTTCCTCCTACTGGATTGATCCATTCAGCCTTGATTTGATAGTACGTGCCTGGTCATAGAGTAGCATATTATGATGTGTTTACTTGATGTCCCTGGGAGGCCTGCTCTTTTCTGAGGGGAGATGGAGGGAGGGTGGGTCTGGGGAGAGGGAAGGTGAGGGGAGAGGGACTGGGAGGAGGAGAGGAAAGGGAGGAAAAGGAGAGAGGGGAAACTGCAGTAGGATTTAATATATGAGAGAAAAAAATGTTGCATTTCCATAAGAATAGAAGGTAGGAAGTAATCTAAGACTGAAAGAATATTTTTAAAGAAATGAAGCATATTTTATTAGATATGGAAAGTAAGGATGGAAGAAAGGTAGGAAGGAAAGGGGAGAGGGAGTNAAGAAGAATGGACATGACAGGGCTGCTGCACTAGAAAATTCAAAGCATCTATGGTTGTCTGCACAAGACCTGTGCCAGATGAAGCCAATCAACACTCCATCCAGNATTGGTAGGGCAAGCCTCAGGAGGCCCACCCATATCTGAGCCTGTCTTCCACCTGAGGAAGTTTTGGCAGGTGATAGATGCTGATGGAGGACATAATCAGTTTTCTTCAGTGTTGTGACCCATGGTAGGTTGTGGATACTACAGGGGATGTCCCCACATCCATGAACATACAGACATTAGTAATTGGACTCAGTGTTTGTTTGTTTTCAATACAGGATCNTACTATGTAGCCTCTGCTCTGACCTGGAATCTGAAACTCACTATAGACAAAGCTGGAATAGAACTCACAGCTTGCCTCTGCCTTTTGATTGCTGAAATGTGATACTCTCCTACACTCAGTAGGTTTTTAAAAAGAAGAATTAGAGAGAAAATGAGTCAAAGAAGAAGCCTGGATTATGATAAGGGTTAGGGTTGAGGAGAAATTGGAAGAGGAGAGTGAGGGTTGGATATGATCTAAATATATTACATTTATATGTGAAATCACCTACAAGAAAATAAATATATATGTGCTGTAAAATTAATTCCCAATGCAACAGCTTTGACCAATGGGGTTTTGGGGGCAGATAGGTCATGAAGGTCCCTTCTGGAAGAATGAATTGAGCCATTATGCATAAGTTTGGTTGAAGAGAGGTTGGTCCTTTGTCTTCCTCCATCAACGATGTGATGTCAGAGCATCTCCCCCTGTTGGAGGACACAACATCAAAGGCAATCTTCATTAAATAAGAAACGGAATCTGGAGATTATCACTTTGAAGGTACATTGAACTTGGACTCCTCATCCCCTGAAGAGTAAGAAATAAATGTCTCTTCTTTGTACCTCTGTAGATGGAAGTTTTCCTGTGTCCCACAGCTGCTTGGTCCCAAATAAACATTTAGAGGCTTAATATTAATTAAAAACTGTTTGGTCTATGGCTCAGACTTATTACTAGCTAATATTACATCTTAAATTAACCTATTTCTATTAATCTATATACTGCCACATGGCTGTGGTATTTTCTGTCTGCTGGCATCTTGCTCCTTGGGCAGCTGGATGATGTCTGCACTGACTCCACCCTTCTTCTGCTTGGATTTCCCACCGGGCTCCTATCTTGCCTTACCACAGGCCAAAGCAGCTTTATTTATTAACCAATGGGAGCAACATATATACACAGCATACAGAAAGACCATCCCACAGCACACATCTCTCAGTCATGATGTTTCATTTTAGTAGCAGCCAAGCTGAAACACATTATTTAAAAATTAAAACTGACAAATGGGAAAACTTAAAAGACAAACATATCTGTCAAGAAATTGAGTTAGGAAATGGAGCTCAGGAAGAAGATTTTAACCGGTAAGCTTAGGTGGGGTTAAGGACAAAAATACAGATCAAAAGCAGTGTGTGTTTGTGTGTGTGTGTGTGTGTGTGTGTGATAGACAGATAACAATGATTCTTTTAAGATGTAAACACACATGATATGTGAAAGTTAGTAGTACAGTGAGTATATAATCATTGAGTAGGCATGAAAAGATGGCATAGGCTGTGCAAGTTGAAAGTTGGATTAGATATGAACACTTTCATTAATGGTGAAAGAATTTTGAAGGCCTATAAGTTTGATAGAAACTATTTAAAGTCCTCACCTACTATGATCAGCCAATATCCCAGATTTCAAAGATGTAAAAATAAAGATACAATGATCACTGCACTAAATGGGGATATAGTGTAGGTACATCAGCAAAAGAAAAGACAATTTTTAAATATATAAAATGCNACATCATCAGATTGGGAGTGCTCCAAAGGGAAGAATCAACCCAACTGAGAATTTGAGACTGTAGAGGGGTAAGTCAGGTTGGAAAGTGTTGGAACTTGGAGTTGTTGTCATCTTGAAAAGAAGATAGAGAGGGTATAGTAGCCTGCTGAATGCAGATCACTGTGGCAGGAACATAGCTGTGTAAGTGGTTTGAATATGGCATTANACAAAGCAGTAGAGAAACCGATGTCAGATAGCTGATGTGCTTTTCTACCATGCTAGTTTGGTCACCATTTGAAGACAGGAGTTAGACATTTAAAAGAGGAGTGAGTATATGATAGGATCAGTTTGACTGTCATATAAATAGTCTTGCAGTTTTTTTCCATGAATTAATGAAAATATTGTAAATAGGGAATGATTTTTGCTGAGCAGTGTGACGGCAGAAAATTAGGCCAGCTCCATGCTACAGAATGTCCATGTTTTTAAGGATCATAACATAATGATCCTTATATTATGACCAAGGAGCCTTCATAGCCTAATAACTTGTTAGGTCTCCTACACACATTGGTACAACCTGAATTTGGGGGCAGAGGGGCTAAGATTAAATATGAATATTGGATATGAAAAGTATGAGATTTGGGGATCTCACTTGCTTAAACCATATAAAATAGAGGTAACACTGAACAGTACATACATAAGAATGTAGAACTTCTTTTTTTTTTTTAATTGAGTCATTTCCTAGGTGAGAATTGAGTTCAAACATTCATTCATCACACATGTTTGCTTGCCTACCATGGGCCAGGTATGAAACAGACATCCAACAGACAGCAGTGAACAAAGCATGGTGAATCTGTTCTGATAGAACTGAGGCACTTTTAGAGGAAATGAAAACAAATAATAAAGTTAAATGCATCTAAAGGGAAAACTATTTTGATCAGAGAATAAACTAAGGGTAAAGAAAAGTTAATACAAAGCAATGGTAAAGAGAAAATTACAGGGTGAAATCTTTTGAGGTGTTGATGAGGTTACAGGACAGACTGGGGACAAGCAGTGAATGAGAACCCTAAGAGAGTATGCAAATGAGAACCTTGTCAGAGAAAGATTATCTGCACAAGATCTCAATGGCACAGCACAGACTCTCCCAGGAATAGTTATGCTTGTGAAGTTGAATGCTGTGAACATTAGGAGAGGCAAGCTTGGGAATAAATGAGACATCATGGTGTTTGGCTGCTCCAAAGCACAAAGCACAGAAAGGTTCTGTCTCAGATTGGGGACAGGAAGAAAGACCAATTGCAGTAGCCTTCGTCTAATGAGGATAAATATCCAGGACATTGTTGAAGAAAGAAAGGATGACAGCAGTAACTCTCAAAGGATCTGGGGATGTTCCAAAAGAGGAGACAATTCAAATTCCAAAAGACAGACAATGCTGTCATGGAAGTCACATTAAAGAGCAATGTCCTTAATGACATCAGGTTTATATCAATCATGAGCACAGTNACCACTTCATTTATCATAGGATGGCGAATATTTTCTAGAGTGAATGGAGGGATTACTGAGTGTGTGAAGAAACACCAGGCATAAACTGAACCTATTATGAAGTGTAGGATGTTTGTTCTCCTGATTACCGCTTGAGTGAGTATGCNTTTAAAATGTTGAAGTAGACACTCAATCACTTCTGAACGTAGTAAATTAATAAATAGGATATAAGTAAATGTTATTGCTNGCAAAAAGCCTATTTTAATATGTATAATAAAAAAATCCTAGTTGGTATCTTGCAAAGAGATCATAAATATAGTACAGAAACTCTAAGACATTCAGACTGACAAAATATAATTTCAATATTTACAAACATTTCTAACTGCCAATATAATATGACCAAAAAGGATCTGGCAACTTTGAATAAATTCCTGGCTTAGATAAAAGCCTAAAAGTAAGGATTTGAGACATACAATGTGTTAGCGAAACATAGGGTACAGCCGTATGAGTTAGAAATTCATTTATTGTCACTTACTAATGGCAATAGAATACTGGTTCTCATCAAACCACAAGAATCTACAGACTATGAGTCTTTTTGTTTTAAAAGAATAAAGTAAATGTGCAGAACACTATGTTTTCTATTGTTTTTTTTTCTCATTTTTCAGATAAAGGAATAAATAAAACTCAAGGCTAGGCTGCCTACCTTCTTGCTACTATTGATGCTGATGCATAGGACAAACCAGGATTAATGAGCAAATGTTTGCAGCCACCTGAANTTACAATCTGTTTCATGATATGTTAAGCTTCACATCCCATTTGGGGCCGTTTAAATGGTAACAGAGTGAAGCTGAGTCGATAGGCTCCTAAAAATTCTTCATTAACTCTTCACTCTTTAAGAATGGCCTCCTTCATTGGCTATTTTGGAGCTTATTCCTTCAGCACATTAGATTTTCTAGAACAAGAGTTGATTGCAAGAAAAGGAAAAAAATAGAAAGAAATAGAACCCTTCATTTTGAAAGAAGGAGAAAAGGATAGTAATCTATCTTTTTCTGTCACAATATCTTCAAGAAGGTCAAAAGAACTTTATTTTGNCCTCTCTCACTCTCTGTAAACCTGCAGCTTCATTCCTCAGATTCACAACCCACCTAAATTTATTTCTATTTTATTGGGAGATTAGCACTCACAACAAAATGTGAGGATTTATTATGATTATTGTTTGTTGCCTAGCATGGTTTTGTTTTACACTAGAATTTAAACTTCTGGGTATCACGGATTGATGTTTTATTATTCTTCAGTATGTCTAAGAAAGGTTTTTTCAAAACTTTTGTGTCCAATAGAAATATGATTTCTTAAAATTAAACAACTGCACACATGACCCAAGAATAAGAAGATTCNTATCTAATATCTACAACAAATTCATAGCTAAATAAATGTTCAAGAACAGCCCAACTTAAGAAATTTTATAACATATTTTCTCTTAAATGATTGTGAAAAAA